>JADANM010003811.1:6116402-6126707 GCA_026213755.1 Eurema hecabe | reverse complement strand
TGTCGATTTGGTGATTTAAAAATATTTATTACTAACTGATTTTTCTTGTGTTTGAGAGTTTGGTATAGGAAATTATTGGGCGTCTCATCAAAATAAAGCTACTCAACAAAAATTAGCTTGATAGTAATCAACTGGAAAAATGTACCAGGGATTCCGGACTATGATTAGTTACTGGATATAATAATTCTAGGGATTTTTTTTCTAATATGATCAAAACAACCAAAGTTGCTTTTTATGGGAATACCTTAAATTTACATAGGTACTATTTTTAAATTATTTGTTGTTATTGCAGCAACAAAAATACATCACACGTGAAAATTTCAATTATCGGAGTATCACGGTTCTTAAGAGACAGCCTGATGGACAGACAGCCGAAATATTTAATTTTATTGACATATAAAATACATTCGCTTCAAAACTCCCTTTATATAGTAAAATAACTTATAAGTAAAATTAAATGTAAACAGA
The DNA here is from genome assembly GCA_026213755.1 of Eurema hecabe. Lineage (NCBI taxonomy): Eukaryota > Metazoa > Arthropoda > Insecta > Lepidoptera > Pieridae > Terias > Terias hecabe. The sequence continues at coordinate 6,126,239 of JADANM010003811.1, read as the reverse complement.
CCAATTGTATAGAAGATTAAAATAATGAAACAATATCTTGGTCCCGTCTCGGAGCAAGCTGTTACATTTAATGCGATGTTCGGTTCAGAATTAATGATTTTATTGCTGACAATTACCGCAGTTTGTGGGTTGAGCCGCGCTTTATTTTACATAGATTTACTTTATAAAACCGAGCAGAAGTATAATATTTGAGATATAAATAAATTCAATTTTAAGCGGAAAATATAGCATTATAGGACACTTTTAATGAAATCTATTCGAATTGTATTAGGAGGCAAAAGTCTTAATGCTTGGCAATAAGATATAGAATTCAAAATAAGTAAGAAAGTAGTGAGCAATGTTATATTACCTGTCGTCCAATCAAAGCTATGTTATAGAATAATTACTTTGGTTGATTGTAGACCTCGTCCATTTAATTTAAGTCATATAAAATCGACTTCTCATGATTCTACTGTTTATAACTAACGTTCACGCACTTAATTTTAATATACCTCATAACAATTTGCTTTTCGTTCATATTTAATATTTGAGGTTATGTTATAATACTGCATTTTGCACACAACACAGCGATCAGTTAATTGAAAAGCGGTCCGATGACTTTTTAAATTTCGAACCATTTTTTTTTCATGCAACCGGCCAGTGACAAAACAAAATTAACAGAAACTTTTTGAATCTTATAATTTGCATTTATAATCTAATTAATTTAAAAACAATATTTACAAATAAACTACGCAGTTTTAAAAATAGTTGTTAGTACATCGTTTACAAAAAAACAAAATAATAAAGCCAACCTATAATCGCGTTACCTGAAAGTAGATTGTCTTAAAGTCGTCTCTCCCTGAGGAGCGATTAAACATGTAAACGTAACAGGATAACAAAGTATCGAGGAGTTTGGAAAAAGATGCTCCCATTTAGCACGTACCTCCAAATGGCTGTGACACGTCTGCAGAAACTTAACGATCAGTTCGGATAGATTTAATCTTTAACTTTGTATGTTATCTGTGGGCAAACGAAAGTACACTGACGTATTTAACAAGAGCGAGACTTTTTATTACTGTTCAATAACTTTAAAAGAAATAATAATAATAATATTTTTTTTATCTCTTGTCTATAAGTTCGGAACAAATTGGTTAATCATTATTATCACCATAATTTTATAAACTATAGAATCGTGAAACATAAATTGTTATCACAACACCATAATTATACTTTTATATTCATTAATGGCTTTTGTTTGGAAACAGTGATTATAATAATTAAAAGTTGTAGTATAAGTACCATCAATTCAATCTCAGCGGGGACATTAGTATTTTTACTGCTTTACGGCGGTATAAATGATGACTTAAGACGTTAACGAGCAATGTTATTAAAAGATTATAATTTAGTTCCCTTTGTTTTCATATTTTTCTTAGAATAAAATTTTAAGTGTTTCCAGTATCGATTTTGTTGATGCTTTTTAATAAAGTTGTATTTTAAACAATTTACCTCAACGCTAAAAGTTTGTGACGGATTAATTTTGTTAATTATCAAATAGATATATATTTTTTACACCTTCCAGTTGAGACTAAGAAGTTTAAAACGCTATAAAAACTCAATGAAAACTTAAACAAAATTGCACAGGCGTTTTCGCGTCTTGTAAATACTTTAGCCGTTCTTATTACAACAATAATTGTCAAGTGCGGCGCGTTGCCGACTTTTAATTGATCCTCGAGGGCGACTTTACAGATAAAAGTCGAATCAACTTTCTCTATTACAGTTTAAGAAAACCGCTGCGCCGCTTTGTTTGGCCGATAACCAAAATTTCGTGACGCTTACCGTGCTATGTGTCATTTGCTTGTAATTGCAGGCATAAATAGCGTTAGCGGCGCTGGTATTTGTAATTAAAAAATAGTTAAAACTTATTACATAGACGAGTTTAGACATTTTTATTGTTTCAACTTATTTGTTTAAGTTACCCGTCTAATAGAGAGCAATTTGCATCTTAGTTCTATAATTACACGAGTTAATATAATATTGTTGTTGGTAAAAATTTATGAATTTATTTTTACATACTTAAGTTATGAAAGTCTTCAACGAAGTTTTTTTTATTATTTCCATATATTTATTTCAGAAACAACTGGTTCACTGCTATGCTACTAAAAGCCTAATTGTATAATTATATGCGAGAGTTATTTAAAAATTTCCAACAAGTCGAAATTTTCATATTTGTAATAAAAATTACAAAGTTTTCAAAAGCAGTATCACTAGATCTAATCCTGACAATAGAGCGTACTTAATTCGTGTTGTTTGTCTTGTGTTTAAACTTTAACAATAACATAAAGAATAATCAAACATTAGTTTAGCTTTAGAAATTCTTACTCTCATGAAATTGGCGCCAAATTCATAATAAAACGTTTAGTATAAACGTGTAACGGCAAAGTTCCATATTTTATTACGATCTTTATCGTAAAACCTTGCATCCGCGCCATTTAAAAGTTATCCGCCTATCTCTCAGAACCCTTTAGATTTCATTATATCCAAAGTTAAAAGACAATAATTCCACTGTTTTCATTTTAAATAACATTAATTTAAATGTCATTTATTAATTAATCATATATTGTGTCGAACTTGTTTAAAGTTTTCGCTATTGTTTAAGGTTAAATAAACTCGCTGAATTCTAATCGAAAGTATCATAAAGGTAAACAATTAAATAAGCTATTTGAATTCAAATAACATTATTAGTAACTATGTAGATAATTATATCGATGTTGTAAACAAATGCTTCAAGAAAACTATTTTCTTACGGCAAAACAAATAAATTACGTGATTAATTGCTAGGTAAGGAAATCGGAAGAGAGTTAGGCAATTAGAACGAGCTGTTTTCGAATTTATGTGTTTGCGCTCAGAAACATCATGAAATTTATCTAGCTAGGGTAAATGGATGTACCAGGGTTATATAAAGATGGAAGAGTAGATCGGAAACCAATTAAAAGAATAGTCAAGCGAGTCAACGGGCAGGGCTAATCGTTTTCCATTGTTCTAAGGACCACTATCTGCGCTTCTGTAATGAAATGACTCTGGCAGACACTAAAAGTGGACATTAATAAACCAAGCTGTCAAACGGGTGTGCGCTTAAAAGAATAGGCTCACCTAGGATGAAAGCAGTTATACGTATGTATTTTTTATTATGATTTTTTTACAAAACGCAGTTCGTTTTGTATTTTATGCTGTAATAGCTTTGAATTGGTAGGTTGAACATGCATCATACGTTAATTTCATAGTTAATTAAATACGTAATTACTACCTTATATTTGATGTTTTTAAAGTTTAACAAATTATTATCGAGTATATATAATTGTCCTCAATATGAAAGTTATATGATGTGCGACTTTCTTTTAATGTCACTTTTTAAACTAGATTTTATAAATACTCCAACTTCTAATCATATAAAACCTGATAGATATAATATAAGACAATCCCTTGAATGCATTATTAAGCCCCTAAAAAGTTAACAATGCATTGGAAAGTCTGCTTCGACGGACGTAATTATGAGCGGCGGCTGCCAACTTTGAGTCAGCCAATCGATCGCTATTGAAAAGCGATTTCCATTTCCCATAATATATCTTTCTGGCGCATTCTATTCGTCTCGGCCTCAGTTTCCACAGATAGTGCAAAACATACACTGTGACTCGGACGTGCGGCGCGAACGTGACAATTGACAGCTAAGCCGCTGCAAGCAAGTTTTACTCCTTTTGCCTCCCGTAGATATTCGCACACACTGCTACGCCAATGCCGCTTTCTGACGACGTTATTTTTTAATCAAATATATCCGAAGCGGGTGACGGACGAAAGGGTCACAGCGACAATGTAAAACTAAAAGGAAAAAGTAGCCTTTTAAGCAAATAGAGGCGAGACGAAGTTGATTGGTTTTGTTAGCGAGCCAGTTGATTGGCACGGACGTAAACAATAGGCCCTATGTTTAAGTTGAAAGGACAATTGAGATACTCAACGGCGTATACAATGTGAACAACGTTTGAGCTCGTTTTCGGTGTAAAAACTCGACTAGTGTTTTGAAAAACATATCTTCCTGTTGACAAACGCTCGCCGCGTGAAAAATTCGCTTAAAATTGTCACCAATAAATGGAAAACATGACATACCGAGTCAAACAAACGGATAATTGAATTACTTTTATCAAAACTTGACGTTCGATAAAGCGGGAATTTCTAAATGTTTATTTTTGCAGTAGTGTGGTAAGCAATGATTAAGCAGCGTACAAAAAATGGGCAACTTAATAAATTTTCCTTAAAATTATTCACGGTGAGTAACCAGGCTCCCATAAATCAGAAGTACTCAGCCGCTATCACAGGTCCATTAGCGGTCTTACTCGTCCTCATAATGCTGGTTTATTTACATTTTCTTTAAGCTGGCTCAAGGAATCTATGTTTTATTAAAAATTAATATCCCTACCACTCTAAAAAAATATATTTAACAAAAATATACCAGAAGTAAAAAAAATAAAATTAAAATATTAAACCTACAATCCAAGTAGATTAATATTCATACAGATACATTTCAGCTTAGAATAATAACACATTTCAGTATGAAATAATTACACAACATAGGTACATTTTTATTTTATATTTTCTCTATGGACTGCAATCGCTTTGAAATAGTCTGATCTGCCTGGCTGCCGGCTGCTAAGCTGGTCGCGGAGTTTTGGCGGGAATTGTGCGGCGTCTATATGTAATCTCGATTGAATATTCCTTTTTTGGTGCATAAAGTGATTTAATGTATGATTGTGATAGTGTATCATGCAGTAAACTAGCTAATAAGTGTCCAAGAAATGAAGAATTCATTTGAGAGCGCTTAGTAGCGCCGTTCCGATTGCTCCAAGATTCGTCTAGGTTCTTCGTAAAGTTCACTATCACTTTTCGAAGGGCAGAAAGAAATGAAGTGAAGTGTAAAAATAATAAATAAGATATGACCTAAAGGTCTTTGTTACCAGGTCATTAAATTAAATAAAAAAAAAAAAATAAATTGAAATAGTCTGTATTACTGGCAATAGACATTTTTAGAAAAAAAAACTGGCTAACTTTTATAATTCGAATTCCTTCTAATCATTTTCAAAACTGTGATTGTACATTTAAAATTTAAGTATTAATAATATTTATGTAGTGTTGAATTGCATTAAAATAATTATAATGTAGTGTTAAATTTGTATTTATTGTTATAAACAATATATCCAAAAATAACAAAAGTTAGAAGATTTTAAGGGTAAGTGTTTTGTTCATATATATTGTATGTAGACATAAATACAAAAGGTTGACTACAAAACAAAATGAAGTAACTCTTCGCATGCAATAGGAAACAGGGTAAAACGTTCAATTTCCTGGGAGCATTCGCCTTGCACCGCTCAGACTCCATATGTTTAAGATACAATGTCTTTAAACAGATTTTTTTTTGAATAATACTCTTCCATAGCCAATCTTAAGATCTTTTACATTTTATAAGTGAAAAGAAGATTTTATATTTTCATAAATTTAAATGAAAAATAAACTAATCGCTCTATACTTAATAATTACCATAATGTTACATTGTATCGAAGTAAGATCCAAAACAAAACACAGAATAAAATATAAATATATTTTTAATTATAAATCATTTTTATATCAAAGCACGCACTTGAATGCGCATCCTTGAATAAATTTGACCGTGGTCCGAGAGTTTAGCTCTCATTACCGCGTATTTATGTGAGCAGATAAAAATATTAGGGACACATTTAATCGGTAACGGATGAACAGGGAACCCTTGCCGTTGTCGGATTTAATTTTATCAAATTTAATTTAAAAGACGAGTTTAAGCGTGACATATCGCTGCGGATATTTTGTTTGGGTATAAGCTCATTGTTATATTATGTTAGATGTTAGCATTCTTGAGTTTAAATATCGATAATGCATATACTTATATGGATGGATATCTTATTGTCATATTATTAACTTCCTTGTAGTCGTTGGACTTGCGATCGGTAATAAAAGACCCAATAAATAATTCATTAACTATTGTATATATTCGACTGCATATTGATTATTTAATATCTATTTGTAAATGTAATTTCGGGGTGCAGTTAGTTCCTATTAAGCTACGATTGGATTAAAAAAAACGTAGCCAAGAACCATTAGTCAAAAACAGCATAAAGTCAGGACGTTGTTTGGGACAGTTTTAAATGCTTAAATTAATTTCCCCTGATTTTCTTTAAGAAGTTGTAACTCTCCAAGTGGGGATAATGCGATGATATATAAAAAAGGTCCCAGTGAGCCGGGCCCTAATAAATTATACCCTCGATAACAATGGGATTTTTTCAAGGGCTTTGTTGCAACTTTTGATATCACCTGAAAGTATTTGGATGTGAAATAGCTGGTGTAAAATTACATTTTTTATTTATAGGCGACACTCTGAGGCGTGTTCGTTTTGCATTAGGTAAGTATAATATAATAATCTATTTTTCAATTCTTAAAAAATCTTTTAAACATAAATGTAAATTTAGAATATTTATCTCGATTTTTTTTAAATTTACTAATGCATATTATATCATCTTATAAATATAAAACAAAAACGGGTATGATACAACACTTATAACTCGAGATCGACTAGACCAATTTTAATGGTTTTTGGTTAGTTGGATTTGTTCCCGCCCCGAATAACAGAATACATCTTAAACATTATGAAAACTTTATAAGCCGGTAACCCCCCTCGGGTTTTAGGGAGGGTCAAAGTTTAAATAAAAGAACAAGCGGACGGAGTCGCGGGCAACATCTAGTTAAGAATAATTCCAAAAATTTACACACACACTAACGGACAGTACCTAATAACTCAATACTAATAGCAAATACTCGGTGCCCATAAAGTGAATATCCAAAAGAAATAGTGGCCACTTTGTCACACATAACGCGCAGTTCTTTGTGCCCAACTATAAAAAATAAAGCCCTAATATCGTTAAATGTTCCTTCGGGGAGTGACTGGCCAGTGCGGAAAATACTACTTAGGGCTGTCGACTTTGCAATTATTTGCAGTTAGAAACTTTTCTATTAACCTAAAAGGACCTGTATGTAAATAGAGATTTATTTATGTATTTAGATACTTACTTTACGTTGAAACTATACCAACCTACTAACACTTATTATGCTTAAAATGAAAAGTTTATACAAATAGGACAAGGATTTTGAAACATTATAAATTAGGAATTTGCAGAGCCATCGTTGTTTGAAATCCACAAGAAGAGACAATAAGTCTCCAGCTTTTGTAAAATTATTTGTAGTAACAAGATTTATTTTTTTAATAAGCAACCCTAGCAAGTGAACAATTTATATCGCAATAATCCTCGCGGCGCTGGAGTAGCTGCCGATAATATCGGTGACCGTTGCTAGTTTGAGGACAAAAAACGACCTCTCATTTATCCGAACACCTCGCGGTGACAGGCCATCGTAATCGCCTTCCTTAAATGCCTGACGTAGCAATATTAATCGATTTAAGCAATAGGCATTTGAAGCTTTTACGATTACTGTGCGTTTCGCAGCGGCAAAATAGCACGTAATGTAGACTTTTACAGCATAATATAAGTTCTATTTTGACAACGTTGTACTACGCAGTTTATCTATATAACTAAAAAATATAAAATAAACAGTAGTAAGAACATATATATTTAATCCGTAATCAGAATCGAAATTAAAATAAAATTTAAGACCGAAATATTCCGGCAATTTCTTTTATTTGCTACGTAAACAGCCCTTCGTATTGTTATGTAATTGAAAAATCGCTGCCTCGAACTACGATCAGCGCGAGTTACATTATTCAGTGGACAATCACGTGGATTTCCAAAAACGAAAAAACATTCGACTATTGTTTCACAACGATCTGCTGTATAAAAAATTCAGCGACTTAATCGCAACCGTGACCAAACAGACTCGATTCGATTTGCGAAAACCATGATAGTTCGCAATTTATCCAACTCATTTGTGAAAACATCGAGCAAACAGCCTTTTTCAGAATAGCCCATGTCTAGACTCGTATTTGTCTTTCTTTAACTGAACTCATTTCAACTTTGTATACTTATTTGGAAGTTTTGGAGTTTCGTAACTATTGCAATAAGTTTTGAAGTTTGAATGTATTATTTAACTTACCTTATACCTTATGGCAATAATGCTAACTAGAAAAATAACCTGCCTCTGTAATACATATTATGTAAGGCAATCGGTGATTTTTACGTTAACTCATTTTGGTTGGTTTCTATTGCAATCTAAAAAAGTAGATTATCCTGTAACGTTATACTTTTTCTGATTTTTGAACGTTATCAATATTTTTCTTCTATTATATATAGACAGTACACAGTGGAAAAAGGATGTATGCTTTGACGAACATCTTCTGTTTATCATACGCAAATCTTGGACCTTATCCAATTAAGGCATTCACGCAAAGCAAATATCTTTAAGAATTTTCTGATAATTTTTCTTCAGCATATGCGGGTTAGCAGACACCCGTTCCCAGTGCGTAGGGGAAAACTCGCCAACTCATCAAAACAATAAACAAAGTATCGGGGCCCTATTTTATTATATTATTATGCACGCCACCCTATGATTTACGCTGCATAACGTTTATAGATGCGCAAAATATTTTTATTCATTTAGCTGAAAATATAACTGTTTTTCCCATAAAACCAAAACCAAAGCTTAATAGATGGTTAAAGAGTCGAATTGATTTGAATTAAAGAATTTCTAGGTAACTGGGTACATACTAAGAAATTACAACAAGGCGGAGAATAGAACAACGGACATGTCTCCAGTAAAATGTCTTATTACGTTATAAACCAAGACAGAAGTTTCCTTTAGTATGTAAATAGATTTCACATTTTTTTTTTATATTTCTTGTAAGGTTAAGTTTTGAAGTCACATTTGCATGGTTTTCGAGAAGAAAATTAAGTCCATTATAACGTAATAGAAACAACTTAATGACAGCGTAGATTTTTTTAATACTCGTTGTAGGATTTGCAACTTTGTGTCCGCCATCTTGGATCTACCATTATACATAGAAAACATTTAACTGCAAAATTATGTTCATATGTTTTACCATGTCGATAAAATGCTTTATTATAATCGCATATAATATTTTTAACGTTCAACATTAAATAGAAATATCAGTATATTTGTTTAGGTGAATCATCAGAACGGTCTTAAAAAAATTAAATATTTTCACCTTTTAAAAGGCTAAACGGTTAGCTTGAAAATATAATATTATAATATTCTATGTACAAAATTACATAGTGTAAGATATGAAGTTATATTTCAGCCAACATATAGACGTTTACGGTTTAATTCTTCAAGAGTTTTTATCTCGACCACAAGATTATCAATCAAGGAGCATTTCCAAGTACAAATTTATCACGAGCTTCTTATTGTGACGCCGGATAATACAATATCCATCGGATATCCGGAGGGGAGCGTAACCTCATATTTTTATCATCATTATGTCAAATAAAATTAAAGGATACGGTGGATACACCAATTACGTAACTTTGTATAATTCTATGATTTTTAAATGTCTATCACAAATACCTTAAATTTATAACACACTCAATAGAACTACAAAGCAAATAATATTGTTTTAAAGTAGATAAAATTGAACCAATTACATATTACTAGCTGTTTTGTAATATTGAATGTATTATAAAACTTGTGTATTTTAATTAAGTCACTCAGCAAAAGCTAGTGTAATTTATTTATGTTCTTTTCTATTTTTTAGTTTTTTTTTTTATTAATAATTTATATACGTGTATTTGTCAAGATTTGTCAAGAGGTAAGCTACTA
>JADANM010003811.1:6084541-6113527 GCA_026213755.1 Eurema hecabe | reverse complement strand
CATTGTACTCGCAAATCGCAATAAACAACAACAACGTGTTGACTGACGTAAACAAGCGGTGTGCTCGGAAAACTTTGTGCACAGGTAAGTTGTTTTTTGTATGATAACATATAGCAATCATTATAGAAGATCATCGTGGTTTTTATTAATAATATACAGCAATTTTTAAATTGATTTAACTATAATTTTAATTATCTGTATCGACTAGAGACTTTCAGTAATTTTCACAGCAATTTACTTAGACTATTTTAGAGTGTTACATATTTGAATAATGTAGGTAGAATTAGTCCCTTTTTATTTTCTAAAATATTTATATAAGCTGGTTATTTTAAATTTCTCTGATCTACTGATTGCACAGCTGTTGTTAGTAATATAAATTGTCTACGATGTATTTATATATTGGCGTACATCCAAAATAATTACATGGCTAATAGTTTATTAGATACAAAATAAATAGTTCTTATAACGAAGATAAATTCAATCGGGCATTTTCTAACACAATAGAATGACGTTCCGATTAATTAATTATTAATAATTATTATTTAACACATTTATTTTTCCAAACTGATATAATAATTAGCATTTTATCACACAAATGAAACACATTGTAAAGTTTTTAAGACAACTATTACAGTTGTTAGCTGAATGTGTTAATATAATTAGGTAATTTTTTATTTCATTAATTTATTTATAGCAACTTCATTAGTTGTATCTTTATCGTAAAAAACAGATAATCTTAAAATATAATGTAATTGCTTATAATATATAGTACCATTATAATAATATCCTGCAATTTTAATGTTCACGGAAATCTGCATAAATAATCAGGGCAAGGTTGTTAATAATATTATAATATTATGTATAATACAATTTTCAATTTAAATAAAGAAATTTAACAAACAAATACTTTATACATAAACTAGCTGTCCATATACTTTAATGTCCAAATACTTTATACATAAACTAGTCCGTCCGCGTGGACTTTCATATAAACTTTGACCCCCGCTTCCCTCCCTTATATCCTTTTTGCCTAGATTTTTTCATACAAATGTTTTTCCCGCTTTCTTCCGTTCCGGTGGGAATTTTACAATATCCTGTTGCAACTAACGTTTAAGTTTCCTAAGGTATCTGCATGCCAGATTTCAAGCGTCAAACTTAAGCGGTTTAAATTTTTCATACAAAAGGGTTTTCCCGCTAATACCTGTTCCCGCGGGAATTTCGGGAATTCCTTTCTTAGCGGATGCCTACGTCATAATATCTACCTGCACTGCAAATTTCTGTCCGATCCGTCCAGTGGTTTGGGCTGTGCGTTGATAGATCTCTATGTCAGTCACCTTTGAATTATATAGACATAGATTGGAATAACAACCTCCAGATAGGATAATTAATAATCAAATTAACTTTGAATAAAATAGTCAGCAGAACCATTTATTTCTTCTTGAAAATAGCAATGAAAATAGCAAAAAGGGATTTTTTTTATATTTAAACGATTGTGGAATCGTAAGGTTATTCTTTATTTTAATTAGTCTCTATCTTTGGTTTTTTGAATGTGCTTAAGTAATTTTCTTTGAACAAATTCATTATACAAACGCATTTCAACAAGGAGTTCCCTAATTATTTGTCTAGTAAGCAGCTTAATTTACGTGCTTGCGCCGTAAAAATTGCAAACACACGAAACTGCTAAACATTCTTCTACACATATCGATTAAACTAATTGTTTATTGTATCGGGCACCCTTGTTTACGCTCCCCTCTGTTTACTGTTTACGAGTTCCCTCCCTGCATCGAAATGCACCTCACAATTTTGAAATTCCATATCTATCTGTATAAAAGTATACGATTTATACATTGTTGAAAATTCTTTAGTCTTGAATTTTTTTTTTCAATAATAATTTCCAATTAAATCGCGAAGAAAAAAATGTTTAGTATAGATATCTTAAATATGAACTAAAAAATAAATACTCTTACATTACTCTTACATTATACTTACATTCATATTCTCTTTATTTTTGACAAGCCGCGCCCCGTGGTTTTGCTCGCGAAGTTTTTGTTACAGTTAGAATACCTATGTAAAAGTATGCTAGAAGCGAATCCACTTATATGCTGAATATTAGTCACATCCATTTTGTAACTTTTGCGTGAGCACAAAGATATATCATCGCAATCTTTCCCCTTTTATAATAATTAGTTTGAATATTACGTGAAAAAAAACGATTTCATGTGATAGGCGATAAAGCCTAATCATATTTAACCAAAATCTTGATTGTGTTTTTCATTTCATACATCATGAGTGTGTTTTAAAAAAAATACATTTTTTATTCTCAAAGACATAGGAACAGTGACAATTTAAATAGGCGAATAAATTTCAAGACGTCAATCACTTCAAAATTTGAATATTCCGCGCAAAACATGACTAATTAAAGAAAAGGCTGATCTAAATATTTGATTGTCTCAGCCAGAGGGTAATAAGCTAACCGCGGTGCGGATTAATAATTCACAGATTTAACAATTGAATCTGAACGCGATACCTGTATTAAATATGTAAATTAGTTATTTATTCAACTCTCACTTCGCGTTACAAAGGGGAGCTCTTTATGAAAACTTTCTGATACGACCTTCGTGACACTTGTGTTGTTACATGAGCATTTTGTACCGGAGTGATTGGCGACGGTTTCTTACAATTTATAATTCACTTTGTTTAATTGAAAGTTAATTATTATTGTTCGAAGATTTTGCTCGAGTGACTCATAAAGTAAATTGTTTTATTAGTTTTAATCAATGTAAAATTGTAGAGTCAATAGAACACTTATGAATGAAGACTCAGAAGAAAACAAAAATAATTTTGAGAAAGATTTTGATAACATATAAAACTATTAAACTACATAATATACTTTACGCTTTAGTTATCTTAAGTTAGGAAATTGCTCTGTATTTATACTATATGTAATTCCTATAAAGTTTATATTAATTAATTTTAAACTCCAGTACGAAAATAAGGAATGAAATTTTCTTACATGGGTGTAGCTAAGCTAATCAAAATTATTAATTGAAGAATATTAAACAAAAGCAAGATATCTGAGGAGGTCTCCCCAGAGAATCGTTTAATTTAGATTATTTATAATTTCGCGGGCCGGCCCAAGACGGCGGTACAAGCTAATTTCAAAAATAAATATTGGCTCAATCAAACCTATTCGAATGGCCCGTAATATTACAGCCATTGTTTCATTTTAACTTCTCCAAGTTGATATAAGAACCCTACACTGTCTTTAAATAATGTTATATTTGTTGTTTTTAGTGTCCATGCCAACGTGCAAGCATATCTAAAACTTTTAACTATAATTGAATTGAACTATTACGTACAATATGCTTGTTGTTATGTTCTGCTATCCATTGCAGAACAATTCGATGTAAAATAATCAAACAGTTATTAAATTACCTCGCAATGAATATACACCAGTATTCCAATGTATTTTTAAGAGATAAGGAAACCGTTTATCGAAGAAGGTGTATTGTTTTCAATAAATTAAACGAAGGACAAGGGCCAGCTCCGCAAACAGCCGCCGGCCTCCGTCAACACAATTATTATACTCGGACAGCCACCCCTGCCGATAAACATACTCTAAATAAATTAACTTGTCTCGAATGTACCACTGTTTAATGTAATAACACGCTTTAAATGCGCTTCTGTGATATTTATTATAGTATATATAAAGATGTAAAAAAATATGAATATGCTTATAATTTATCTCAGATATCACCTATAGAACTATATAGGCTTATTTATCTATTCATATACTATAAATAAAAATGTTATCTGCTGATCATGGAAGCCCCGCCAAGGCGACCACCGCGCTGTACGGTGTAGACCTTAGATTTCAGTTTTTTATTGTATATTTTATATTGCAAATGTTTTGATTGTAAGGATTCTATAAAGATGTTTTATATATTTTACAGATCTTGCAAAGATGAGTGCACCAACCACGACAGGTGCTCGTACCAAGAAACAAAATCATGCAAACATTCCGTGTCCCATAGAAGACTGCGCCAGATTCACATATGGAAAACTCCCCGACCATCTTACCAAAATTCACGGACTTACTGGCGCTGAAAGAGACGCCCTCAATGAACAACAACGCAAACGATTCTTCAACGGCGAACTCTGTCAAGTCCGCTATTTAAAAGAATCAGCTATCAGAGACCTTTGGGGATCAGACTACGATGATCCACGAATCAGAGCCAAAATACACCAAAGCTATGCTTTAGTAAAGATTAGAATTATTCCTTTAGCTGCGACTCAGCGTAACCGACCGCTTACCGAACAAGATGCTAATGTTCTCACAGCTTATAATGCAAGAACAGCTCCTAGGCCAGCTCGTGTTCAAAGAACTAGAACCCGGGCCAGACCCTACCCTGCACCTGAAACTAATTCTGTAGATAGCCGCGTGTCAAGTGAATCAAGCGAAGGTGAAGAAAGTGCACAGAGTTCGTTACCACTCTCGCCTCCACCATCTTCACCGTCATTGCCACCGTCCCCAGCGCCGTACGAATTACAACCAGTAGAAACGCGACTGCGTGATATCTTTGATTCTAAAATCGATGCTGGCTACAAAGCTGTTATTGATGACATGAAAAAATCGATGACTGTAGGACGAACCTTAGGAACGAGGAAGAGAAAAATCTACAGAACCTACCGCAGATACGCGAAACGACTGATTGCATTTTTACACAGACAGCACTCACCCTTGGCATACGATGTTGATGTCCTTCTCTGTGGCGAAAGACAAGTTTGTGCATTCATAGACCGTATAAGCAGCGAGCACAAAACGAAAACCCTGAGACTGTATATTGTAGCAGCTATAAAATTGCTCGATTCACGGCTCTTTGCACTCGAAAGAGATCCTTCTTGCAAGGAAAAGATGGCATCAATGACACGGGTGTACGAAGTAATGCTCGGTCGACTTAACGATTGCGATCGGCTTCTTGCACAAAAGGAAATTGTCAGTCAAAAGGAAACATTTGAAAGCGATGACCTTGAACAAGAGTTCCAGGAGAGCTACGACGAACTTGTATAAAATCATATTAAAAATAAAATTAAAATAAATGCATACAAACTAACATCTCAATACCAAAGTTTTTAAAACTTGAAGTGTGTTGTGCTATTGTACAATAGTAATATGTAAATAGTATTGATATGATAATATTGTATGTTAAAGGTTCATGTATTTAACATTTCGATAATGATTTTCTAGTCTTGTGAGCTAGTCATTGTATTAGTAAGGCTGTTTTACTGTTATTTTTAAAACATGTTAACGAAGTTTTAAGAAATTTAGATTGAATAAGTGTATATTATATTATTACGTGTTCGAAGCAATAATATAAACTTTCATTTAACTGTATATAATTTTTTTTAATATAATGTAGAAATAAATGGACAGATGTGAACTGTAGACATAGATTAAATATGCTTTTCAGTCAAAATTAGTCTCATTTCAACTATTATATTATTTTTAAATTATTATTGTTTCATAAGTCAAGTATGTTCGAATTTAATATAATTAAATTAATCATTGTGCAATTTTTTTATAATGGCTTTGCAAATAATCGCTATCTATTCAGGCATTATACGTAATAAAAATTGAAATAATAAATTTAATGTCTTAGACAAATAAAATGTTTTCTTGGTTCATTTCCTACAAGAATCTGCTGTAAAGAACTTTAATATGATTTGTTCCTAATTAAATTATTTTCAGGTTAATAATAATGATTACTTTTTTTCTTTTGCAATACGAAACACTAAAACACTTGTTTAGTTAAAAATATTATATTCCAAGTATGAACTATTAAATTCCGTTAATACCAACCTCTAACCAATTAATTCTCAACTCCAAAACTACTACTTAATTAATTATTATATTATTATTTTCAATAACATCTTTAAAACAAGCTTATATTAACTTTTTTACAGTTGTTGCAGTACCAAGCACTTAAGTAAGCTAGCATATTACCGTCGGTTCCGTTTGATAGCCAGTCGAATTTTTATTATTTCTCTACCTCTGTGTCATATCATCCAAATTATAATGTTCTAATACCTACCGTGATAAAAATAGTAACGCTCGGCGTTACAAAAAAGTGTGTTTAGTTAAAACACCGCAGATAAAATACAGACCAGTTTCTTATAATCTAGCCTTGGATTCTAAGTGTTAAGTGGGACTACACACTTAAAGATGTTTTTTACCGGATACTTTTACGAAATTATAATTTTTCCTTTTTAAACAAATTTGCATAAACAGACAAATGCGTGATAATACGTAATAGATAAACAAAAACCTTCCAGTATTTGTTAAAGAGGGCGCTGCTTCTATTTCTTTATTTGTTTGGCAACAGCGCCCTCTATTGTCGAATTGTTAATGTTATATTACAATGCCAGTATATCCACTCAATACTAGATGACGCATAACTAAATAAAATTGCCTCTTCGCTTTTATGATATCCTAGTACGCGGCGATCGTAACTGCCTGCTCCAGATTCTCCACTTACGGACGCTCACGTTCCAAGCGTACCAGTAAAATTCCCAAATAAACAAGATCCAACCAACGCCACCTAATTAATTTAGATGTTACTCAATTGTTTTTTATTTAGTTTTAAAAATATTTCGGCTATTCGTGATAACTACCGTGTTAAGTTAAATAGCGATTGTATTTTTTTGTTTGTCAAATGCTTTTATTTCAATCAAGATTGGTGCCACGCGTGCCTTATAAAATTGATTTTTCGACTAATTTTTATCCTTATATTGCACTTGTTGTATAAATGATATGTTGTCGATAATAATGTCCTACGATTTAAACTTAAAAAAAAAAACTATTTTGAGTTACAACTTCCAACAATAGTTTTTAATTCGCAAATATTTAATTTATGATTAAGCGCCATCTAGCTTAGTTTAATAGAAATATTTCCAAATTGCTGTATGTATAAAATAAGTTGTAATGATATATAAAAGACAATGATTTTTGCATAGCAGATTACTTATATAAAGTTGAATATAATAGCAATTACATCTGCTTTATTAGGTTAACTTTAACAATACGCTTTAAATTTTCAATTAGAAAAACAACGAGTATTGAGTATTTTCACATTAAGAGTTAACTTGCTGTGGAATGTTATCTATAAATTCCCGTGGTCGTTACCAAAACATTTATTACAATATGATCTATATAATGACATTGCTAATCAACATATCAATTGTTAACCACTTTGACGAATGACTAATCTTCACAGTATATTCGCCATACGACTAACGTGATGGTTATTTCTAGCGTCGTATTCAGATGGCTATTTTCGTAGCAAATCTTGAACCGAAACAAGCACGTTCTCCACGAGGCTGAAGATCTTTCTGGAGACACGTCAATCTTTCAACAATTCATACATGATGCTTTACTTTTCTCTTAAGAATTCTAAATACCTACAGTGATTCAGTTTTCATTTTTAGTTTCCAGCCTCTCAGCCAGGTACATCATCGAGATATTTTCAGATATGTACGTGGGAGGCGTTGCAAAAACAATTTCAAAGCCTATTTTTAATAACGGAATCCGCTATAACGGCCGTTAGCTAGCGTGCGTTATGCATAGCTGAAAATCATAGACCGTGGGCTCGGGCTAAAATAGAATCGTCTGACTTAATTTATTTTACGCCGTGTAAAACTATACTCTAGGAACTTCAATCTGTGCAACTAGTCAATTATCTGTTACAACATCTTGTCAAAATCGATTTGAAAAGCATATAATATAATGCTTTAATTTTGCTTCTTACAACCATGATTTGAATTTTATATATATTAATTTAAGAATTTGAGTATATTTGAACATGTACCATATAAATAATGTATCTTACTTATTTCAATTAAAAAATAAAACATAAATATTAGACTTAGCATACTGTATCAACAAAATGATTATTGAGTCAAATTCATTTTAACATCTCCATTTATTTTAAATCTAAAATTGTATTTATCTCTCTTGAAACAACCAACGTGGAAAAATAGTCAAATAAATGGTAAACCTTTTAATTAAAAGCGCTAGCAAAACAAATTGAATAAACAAACTCTAGTGCAACATCAAACAATACAATGTGAACTGAATTACGTAACGCACATTCGGTGCAAAGTGCATGTATGCACCACAATCTCTTAACATTTATGCAGTCCTAGTTAATGTTCCTTTTGTGAACGATACTAAAGGGGCCCTATCCCCTTTGAACACCCTTCTCTGGGTCATCGCTCGTTTCTCGGTCAGCTGGGTGATCTTGATAGTTTAATTTTACACTCGTGACATTTACACATACTTTGAGCTCCAGTAAAATGCGTAAACTGATGATGTATTTGAATTATTTTCACAGTATTATTAAACCAACTCAATAAATTATTTTTTACCAGCAAGCAAAGTTATTATATATATAATACCTGTTTTACTTGGTACCAATAATTTTTGACACTACTTATTTGAAATGCTGATAACGTTATTATTGCTGATATTATTATAAACATGGCAGAACATATTTTATAACATTCGTCAAAATTAGACACATGGTTAACAAAAATAAAACTGAAAAACAAAAAAAAATCTTCGATTCATCTTTGTTCTAAACGTCTACCTTACCAGGAACTTGTTGGACAAGGATTGCAGCAAATGAAAGAGTAGTTTGATGCAATTATCTGCATACAAAACCTGTTGCATACATTTCGTAACGGAGCTATGAACTGTATACGGTCATTAAAATGTACACATACAATCGACAAATGGTATAACATTCATTGCTTGAAAATTATTTGAATTAAATAAAATCTGGATAATATAAGGTTTGATTCCTTGAATTTGGAATCGGTTTTCCAATTAAATATTAATAATTTAAGAATATATTACAAAATATGTAGATATTTTACCAAACTAGTTTGTAAAACGTTCTGTTTGGCACACTGCTCGATCTTGATATCAAATGCATGTTGATAAAATCAAATGCATATTTCGAGAACATTCTATTTAAATAAAAAAAATAATTGAACTCCTATAAAACACTAATAATAGTCTTAAGTCTTTCTTATTTTTTATCTAATGTTTTGGCAGATATTCTGCATTGTGGAACAGTGACATTTATTCTGATCTAGAATCTATTGAGTTTCAAAACATGCAGTAAACTTTATTTCTTCCTCGTCTTTATCTTGGTTTTATTGTGTGTTACATTTGTTTGTGAACAATTTTTTGGGAAGAGTCTTCTTTCTTCTAAACTTTTAGAATTACTTCATAATTTGAAAAATATGACACTATTCAGTGTCACACATATGCTGTATCGAAGAAAACGATGAAGAGCCCAATTTACAAATTACAACCTTGTTCCATTTTCTGAGGTCAATTTCCTTTATAAATAGAATTTATCGAATACCGTTACTTTTGTATTAATTGTGTTATGATCATCTTTTTTTTAATATATGAGGCACTCGTGTACGTTGTTTCAAAATTAGTTAGTATGCAAATTAAAGAAAATATTTGGTGCAGCCCTGTAATTATACAAATACTAATAATATTATACGTTAAATTCTGTTCTTTGTTGTGAAAATAAGAAAGTGACTCTTAATATTATTTTTTAAATGTTTAGGTACTATAACAAAATCAAGTTTTATACATACAATAGTATATCTTTTTATTACTTAACACAAGAACTTACGATTTAACAATGCTCTCCAAAAGTGATTCGTTACTTATTTTATGCATATGTAATTTAAATAAATTGAAAGATTTATTTATAAATAACATTGCTCAACGAATTATAATTTCCATAACAGTTTATTTTATGAATACGTGTTGTACGTAAAGAGATATTTCGGGTACCATTTCGACGTTTCTGCGTAATGTCCGTTCTCACTGGTATTCACATGGATAGACGCTTTTCGGCCCCATATAAAACAGGTTAGATGACTCAGTACAGCTTATTTTGTTCCTCACTTTTGTAAGAGAGCCATCTAGTGGCTGACGTGCCGAAACGCGCGTGTGATTTGTGAGTGCTTGTGTTTTAAAAACATTTTTTACAATATGCCTGGTCGTCCCATTTGGCAGGTAAATACATAATTTTACTTTTCAGAAAAGCTAATTAAAATAGTTTAACCATTAATAATAATTGTTAAAATTGTGTGAAAAATATATTTTTTTGTACAAAATTGATATTGTAGCCCTTTTGAATGGAACCTGCAAATTTAAAAAAATAAGATTTACAATTACAATCACGTGTTCTAAAAATATGTCTGAAAGTTAAACATTTGTTTGGTATGTTTTCAAGGCAAAATATCTGGGTGATTCATTCTCGTGGCCTTGGCATGTTTACCTGAAACTTTCAGGTATAAACAGCACGTGTTCTCGTAAAAGCAATAAATATCCGTCGAAAGAAAAACACTCTTAAAAGTAAAGATTTTATTACATTGTAAAAATAAATCTTATAAATTAGTTATTACTAACATACCACGCTTAAAACCTTATTCTTAGTACTGAAAGTCTATTGTTATGTACAAAAATATTTAGTATATAGACGATAAACACTAGGAAATAGGTTGTATTAATTATAAGGTACGTACAGTCTTGGAAATAAATTTGTCTTGAGTACAAACAAAATGCAAACAAGACAATGATGATTAATTAGACTAATTAGTTGAAAAGTTCTCATAAACTAAGCTTATTTTATTCCTTCTCATCTTTTTTGCTAAATAAATTGTTGCTTTTTACGTCTTCGATCATAAAATTAGCTGGTAAATTGTGGAATATCTGCCTCATGAACCCCAATAAAATGTCCTCTATTGTTTTGGTTAAAATTGGTCGCAAGGATTCTGATACAGGCCTCCAATTTGCATTTAAATACGCATTCGTGCTTTCCTCTGAAACAAAAACAATCAACATTGGTAAAAATATCAAAACAAAATAGATAATTAAAGTAAATTAGATAGTAATTAACAAATGCGCAGAAAAAGTTCGCAAAACAAAACAACAATGGAGCAAAAACGTCGGTCTCAATCGTTGCAATTTGTAACATATTAGTACCAGAAAGTCATAAGCAAGAGGAGGTGTATTTTAGATCGCCATCTGGTAGCAGATAGCAAGACTTATTTACGTTTACGTACCGACGACTTAGTAATGTTAGATTATCACAATAGAGGGCATCCTGAAGTGATCTTGTATTGTAAACCTATATAATATTTTTTAATACTCACCTAATGAAGATATTCCGTCAAATAAATTATGCATATAAAGTTTAAGAATTCCAATATTATATTTTACATGTACTTGAGTGACATTAAAGAAAGTAAATCCACCTCTATCATATAGCTTTACATCGCTGACTATATCAATCGTCATGTTACCTAAAATACAGAGGCAATATTTTATTTCAAAACATTATTAATATAATAATTATTATTTTTTGTACTTAATTAAGCTTACTTGGTTCAAACCAACACTGGCCCCGACCGACCAATGGTATAAGCAAAATCTTTCCTTTTAGGTCGTATGTACCCTGTATTCTTATTTTTGGAACTCGTACTCTCGTATAAAAATCATAAGTTTTGCTGTCCACTCTGGAAATAAAAATGGATTTGTGCGTAAATATTTAAATTATTTAAAGACTCGAATTGTGAATGCGCTAAATGCGAAGTATATGTAATATATTAAATTAAAAAAATTATTTCAAATAACACGTAATTAATAGTAAGTAGTGATAGTTAGTAGTTGTTAGTAGTAGTGGTTTGTTTGTGTAAAAAATGCGATCGCAAAGATAGGCAGGCGATCTCGATCTCAATAACCGTCAGTCGATCAAACAGTTGCCTTTACTACTAGGACCGCAGAAACGCAAACACGTCTCCGCGAATTAAAGCGGCGTACTTACTGACTGAGCAACACATCTGTTTTGCCAAAACCCGTAACTGTAACATCGTCAAGCGCAGCATTTACATTAACTGGTCCTTCTCCTTGCAAAATCCTTATTTTCGGTATTTTAAGAGGATCTAGTGGTGGTAAATCGATTTCTGGAAGGCCTGAAATTTATAGAAATTAGTTATATTAATTGTTAATTCTTGAATATTAATTTAAATTTTAATCATAGTGCTATAGTTTAAGGACAAATTAACAAAACTATTTTTTTTTAAACTGAGGTTAGTAAAGACACTTTACTTTCGCTTTCTACAGGTTATACTTGTTTCGTAAATGAGGTTTGTTCAATAGTCGCATAACGAGGCAATATTAAATTTATGTTATTCCGATTTGACTGTGTTTCCTCAGAAATAAGACCCTGCCTATATCATACATAATATAGCAAAAGGGGATAACTAAATAGATGATACTTCTTGTTATTCTCATTAAAAACTTTTAGACTTAACACACAACCAAGTGATATAAATATTACCAAGCTCTGAGTATCGTTCAACTCTCTATCTCTTTCTCTCTCTCTCTCTCTGTAATTTATTTTTTGCCCTATATATAAAACAAACACAAACAACAACATTTATTTAATTAGTTACTAATAAATTAATAATAAAAAACTTAATAAATAAATTTGTTTAAATTAATACCAATAGGAGCACAGCACGCATGAGGAGGTTAAATCAACAAACACGTTTAACTTGTGCAATACCTTACTTACCGAGCAATGTTGCCGCTACTTACGTAGTTGCTATTAGTCACTAATCATTTAAATTGCTGTATTACATATATTCACTAAAGTAGGATAAAATAATTCCTTACCGGGTCCTAAAGCGTTAAATAACATTTGCACCGCCTCCTGGGAACAATCATCGAAGTCTGGGTCGCTTAACGAACATGTTTTCACGAAGTTCGCTGTTTTAAAAACAGAAAACATGCTTTGTTTATTTGAACTATTCACATAGTCATAATAACATCTCTTTATGTAATACAGAAAATTATTAAATAATGTTTAAATGCATTGAATATTTAACAAAATAGGACACTGATGAAACCGCAACCGGTCATTTGTTTTTCTTATTTTCAGTAGGTCAGGAATTATGTAAGTGACAAATATTAGTACTTACGTTTAACTTTATAGTGTTCCGCTATAGAAGTATGGAGCACAGTGACTAAAAGTAATATAATCTTCATGATTTGTTGGTAAAGAACTGTTGTGTGAGTGAACCCCGAGCTCGCTGCCCGAGGTGGTGGTCGCAGACTAAGCCGTGGCTCGTGAAGTTGCTGCAACGTCTAAGGAGTGGGGTCTTGCAATTGTTGGCTTCGTAAACAGAACTTAAACTTTGTCCTCTTTATTGAGAAGGCTTATTGCAGACATTTCGCGTCTGCGAAACATGAGGTGCAAATATAAGTGCGGGCAATGAAATATTAAATGTAAACGTTTGTGTAACTTTAGAATAACAAATAAGAAGTCTTGTCCATAAATCACGATAGCAAAATTTTACTGAAGAAGAACGAGAATACGAGAACTACTTATGGGTTAGGCTTATGATAAATTTGATTTGCATAAAATTTTCGTTAGATTATTCATTACTTCAGATAGAAAACTTTAAACATGATCTGGTACTACTAGACTCTTGTGTACACATTATTAGATTTTTCTTACATTTTTACTTTTCCCATCCAATACAATCCTTTTGCTGTCTCAAGGTCAGGAGAACTCTTTAGAATATTACGCATACTTCTTAAAAGTGAAAAACAACGATCTAATATTATTTGCACCTAATAATAATTCATGCCAATATATCTAGTCGGACTAGTTCATCTAAATCGTGCATTCGCAATACAAACCTACAAACCGTTATAAATTGTTACGTTCGTTCCGTATCATCAATTCCTTGAACGCGGGTAGATGTCGCAAATGGATGGATTTCATTTGATAACTCATATTTATATGCCCTTATGTAAGCACGGCTTTTGCAATTGTTCCTACTAATAAAAAGGATTTTACTTACCAGTTGGCTTTCTGGTCATATTACGTCCAAGAATAAAAAGAAGTAACGTATAAAATTGGGTTAGGAACCAGGAATAGATTTAAAGGCTGAAAACGGGGCATGTTGCAATGGAAGTCGAATTTATACAAAAATAGCTTGGGACAAGAGCATTTTTAATTCAAGTTTATCTAATGTATGAAGTAAGATCAACTGCATAATTCTCTGTCTAATAAATAAGAAAAATAAGTGTTTATTGCTATAATTACAAATATTATGAACAATCAATAGGAGAAAAGTATCAATAGGCGACATCTTAGCTAAACCTATCCTTAGGGCGAGCTCTCAAAATGTTTTTATTCTTTTTTGTTGTGAGTGAAGTGTGAGTGAAATTGTAATTTTAACATTTATGTAGGAAGGACAGTAGGAATTAGGATCCATACTAAATATTATATACATGTACATCATTTAATAACGATAGAGACGCTTTGTATTTGAATGTTGAATAAATTATAATCACTTCTCCATTCTCAAAATATCTCTGCTGCGTCTTTAATTTGCCTTATTTGTATTTAGAGGAACAGAATACCAGTGTTGATGGAAAGTTACTATGCCGCTCTTTGCCAAATCCTAGGACATAATTGTCTAATGTATCAGGTACAAAGGATAGCGGAGAATGTAGTGAACAGCCTTGAACAGTGAATGCAGCTTGCTTACACAACGCCAAAGGGTAGAGGACGAGGATGCAAATCTGTCTTGCGACAATACCGCGACTTTATTTATGAGGCATTTAAAAGGTGTTACGATTATCAGAAAGACTTTACTTACTCCCCAGTGTAAGGTATCGCTAGATGCTTTAAAGGGACCGAAATTGATTTTTTGTATTGCTAATTTTATTTCATGTTATAATATTATTATTTATTAATATTATTTCTTAATTTATGTTTCTTTTATAATCGTTCTATAGCATTGGAAATACACGGCTGTTTAATGATAAAGCCAAGTATTTCCAATGTTTTTTTTTTATTTATTATTTTTTTAATAAACTTTTCAAAATCAATGTCTTTGAAAAACTATGTGTAATGGTCTATTTAATTATTTTTTTATCACAACAAGACGAAGGTAATAAAGATAAATTTAATAAAACATAGCTAAAGTCAAAGTGTTACAAAAGATTTTGTTATATTTGATATACCCGTATAATAATCAGGTAAAATTTCTAGGATAATAATTATATAACTGCAATCAACCCTTTTCAAGCCCTTGAAAAGTATTTAGGGCGATGAATAGGTGTAATTAGTTAACAAATGTTCGTATGTCAAGGCTTATGTCATGTTTTAGTATAAATTCGATGTGCTTTCTTGGCGCCTGGTCAAAATAAACAAAACACGGAGCGTGCGAGACCCACGCGCCATTTATAATCTGGAAATTAGAAAACGCGAATGTAAACTTTTCTAAAAGAACTGTACTGAAAATTTGGAAAGAAAATTTACGGGGTTCATAGATTGTATACAAATAATTTTCATCTACGTAGAACGCAATCACTGCCTTAAGAATTAATTTTCAAATGAAAGAAACAATTAGACAAGTTTTTGCACTTAAAATATTTATAATGATTCACGAGTATTTTACATAGCACATTTTTTCATAATCATCATCATTATAGGTAACAATTTTTCGTGGTAGTGAATGAAAGGAATAATAAAACATTTAAATCGATCGTCTTGAAAATATTTCCACACACGTAAACAGACATCGCTTCAAACTTACACAACTATAAAACCGTGGTATTTTTGAACGTCAAATCCATTCATAACATCTGAAACGTCTTGGAATTTTCCATCACTTTCCATCTTTTAAAAGTAACGTGATAAAAATTACCATACATTTTAGGATTTTGTAATTATATAAGAACGAGCTAGTGGATCTTAATTTTTAGGGTTTAAAAATAGTTTTATTTAGTTTATCGACCTCCTACGTAAAAATAACTGTGTTGATTGACAATTTCATTTGACACTTGTCTATTGAGTCATAGCCAGGTGTCATTTCATGACTAATTAGCGACGAGAATGCGTATTTAGAAGATTTATAATAGATCAACTATTCACACTTGATTCAAATATAAATACAACCTCAACTAATGAATATTGCATATGTATTTATAGATATAAATGACGTTTAAAAATAGGTATCATCTTAACAAAGAAAAGGTTTGTCTTGTTATAAATAGTACGTGTTTGGAGTAGGGCAAATAAATAGTAGGGCCTTAAGACAAGACACTGATTTTATTTTTTAAATTTGATGTTATTATATTTCTTATCTGTTATAACTTATATCATTTTTTATCTGTTAATCAATCACAGAATAGTATTTTATATGTGCTGGATAAAATGGCATCTGCGTTTTTAACTAGTGGTAGAATAAATGGGTTAAGGTTCAAAGGTCACCACATCGCGGATTTATAGCGCATGACTTTTACATATATTATAGTATCAATAAACTATAAATTAATTACTTTTAGTCCATTTCCATTATCCATTTCATTTTATTCATCATATTTTCCATTTCATTATATTTTCTGCCTCGAACTCTGCGCACGTTACAAATGTAACAAAACCAGTAAGTTTTGAAACCTTAGACAAAGAAAATTCAGTTGATGAGAGATGAACACCAAATCTCTACCACTACTTTTCTTCATAAGTATGTCAAATACCATTTTTTTGCAAAATTTTATTACGTGTTGATATCGCAGTACACTCGTAAATTATTACAAACACGACTTAATTTTCGTCATCATAAATGTTTTCAAATCTTTTTATACAGTTTTTACAGATAAAAATTTCTTGAAATATATTAAAAACGTTTTAGGGGATAACATCTCATTTTTGAATAATTAATTTTTATGAACTTTTGGCTTATATAAAATAGGTATATTTTGCAGTAAGTATTTACTACTTCGTTTATTAATTTAATTTTGTGCTCTTAAACATTGTTCAAATTAGGCCAAGGCAGCTCATTTATTATAAAGCACTCTAAAATTTATAATTTAGCGTTTGGCATCACTTGAGCGAACACTAATCATAGTTTTTATTTATAGAATGACGCTCCTGCTTGAAAACACGCAGCAAACACGATGTTTATATTGAAATCATTATGCATCGCTCTATAAATAGACTAAAAATATCTACTACTTACGAAATCTTTATATAGGACTTCTCTTTGAAATTAAAAATGAAACTCAAGAGTAAAAAACATGTTATATTAAAAAATAAAAATATTTACAAAATACTATTAGATAAAGTCTTAGTAAAAGTATTCGTTAGATTAGTTTATTTTAATCTTACATAATTCTGACTATTTTCCCATTGTACATTAGCAAGCGACAAACATACACGTTCGTAAACAAAATAAATTAATTATTAGATCTAGAAGCATTCAATTTTTCACTGTTGAGAGCCAAGTACAAATTGTATTGGTAAAGATTTAAAAATACTGTTGTCGGTGTCAACGTTGTTTTTGGACTTGATGACAGGGAATTACATATGGCGGGTGTTGCCAAAGGAACCGAGACCTGCTTGGGAGGCCCCTTTGTTGAAACCCATTTGAAGATTGAGCTCAGCATTGTGAGCCCTGAGTTGTTCTTCGGTGAACGTACGCTCATTCTTGTCAGCCATCTTAGGACCTAGCTGAGGGCCAGTCCATTCAGGATGTTTCTGAGTCTAAAGGAACAGAAAACATTGAATATTCAAGAATATTTTACAAAGTATACATAGGATATGACATTAAGTTTTATGCTTACAATTCTGCCCAAAGCGTAAAGGCACAGTGTTACTTGTGGAATGTTGCGTCTTTCAAACAAATCGGCAGTCTGGAAAATTTCCTCCTCTGGCACTCCGTACTTTTTAATAGCCGCTTGGAATCTATAAGAGTTTAATTTCCATAATTATTGCTATCCTAAATTAACATAGTAAAAGGGTATAAATCTTACGTGCTATAAGTATGGTCTACCTTTGAATGTTCTCCATAAGTTGGAAGTTAGTTCCTCTCTCCTGTATCTTCTTTACTGACCCAGGTGAGAGTTTGTTTGCAAGTTTGCAAAGAATGATGCCATCCCGGAGAACGTCTTCGTAGGCGCCATTTGGAAGGGGCTCCCCAAGTACAGCAGAAATCCAGTTAAGGACTTCTTGTTCTTGCTCCTTGTTTCTGGCCTGTAAACATAATGTTTTAGTTGCGTTAATAAAACAGTTTTGAACACTGGCCATAAAATATTCACTCCAGTGCCAAGTCGTTTGATGGTAAACGAGCGGATTCCAGCATCATCTCCGAAAATAACATTTTGTTAAGAAAACATACATCTTGAAGATGGATGTGGAAAGCTTGGAGATTAAAGGACGGACGCCACAGCTGCGTATCATTAACTTTTAGTCAAACGCACTGACTGAAACTACAAAGTTGACATAATATGATGCATAATAGTCAACAAACAATATAAAAATAATTGTAAATCAAACAACTAATAAATTGTTATTTCATAACTTAAAGTTACTTAAATCCAGCACATTGTTTTTTTATAATAAGGCTATCAAATTAAAATATTATGAAAATTAAATGAATGAACACAATAACAGTCTTACAGGCATTGTGTTATTCACAAGTTTCTGGAGAACACTTGGGTACGAGTTTTCAGAACGGTATCAAGTGGTGGACTGATCCGCCCGCCCAATGTTACGTCGAATGCGTACACGTCAATCCTTACTGAATCTTTTGCACTACGTGTATGGAGTACATAATTATAGTCATTACGACATTGCTTTTCAGCTTACGTTAGCATCTACTCCGGATGTAATATTTCATTGCTAACTGGTTGGTTGTACGAAAATAAAGTCGTTTCATCGATCTTTAATCGGTACATTAAATAAACAATGTTTTACATAAATAAGAATATTTGAACTTACTCTGAGTAAACTTACTTAATCTGACTTTATTGGAAAATGACTTAAATCGTGAGACGATGACAATATTATAGTATGTACAATACATGAATTATCAATCGTAGTTATTTCATCATCATCATTCATATTTTAAAATAATTTTAAGGAAATATTTAAAAAATGAAATTTATATACGAGAAAGTATTCATATCTTTATGACTTCTGAAAAATTGACTGACCCCATTATATTATTTTTATACTAAATCCAACGCAATGCAATTTCCTGTTATTTATCTCAATTTAAAATAGCTTGAACTCATTTTTCAAATGCACGCTTAATCTCAATTTAAAAATAAGTTCTTCTATAATTATATTATAACTATGTACTTATAAAGGGGCCTTCACAAAACCGATAAGTTTAAATTTGCTTCTGTAGAGTATTTTAAATAAGCTTTAAAAAATATCATGTTGAAAAATCTCAAATATAAACGACTTTCGTTTTGACCGCAACAAATTATAATGCCAACCGTCAACTCATGACTATAAACTGGGATTATGTACGATCCATCTGTGAAATTTTTATAATACATTCTGAGAATTTTGTATAAAAATACAATTTCAGTACTAGAAGTTTTTAATTTTTTCTTTCTTTTTTTCATTTTTCTTCTTCTATTTTTGGTTAAGATATATTAAAATCTTATTTTTTTTATACCCATATAGTTTCAACATTTCTAATTAACAATTTTTTTTTACGTTATGAACTAATTTTTCGGTATATCTTTTTTACCTGAATATCATTTATATAATACTATTTTTTACTTTACCAGTGCGCTGGCAAGCGTGAACCCGAAAAGGAGGTCGAAGCCCAAAAATGGATTGAAGCGGTCATTGGTGAGAAGTTCCCGTCAGACCTTCCCTACGAATTGGCATTGCGAGATGGCATCATTCTTTGCAAACTCATGAACAGGCTGCAACCAGGAATTATCTCGAAGGTCAACGTGTCTGGTGGAGATTACAAGTTCATGGATAACATTAGCCAGTAAGTTTTATATTTATCAACACTTTAGACAGATTAATGGACATTATTAATGGATTTAACTAATGTGCATTTACCAATAAACAAGAATCTTGCTCGAAAAGTAGTTGTGAATGTTGGCATATAATGAATGTCCATTATAAATAACAACGTTTTATTCACTTTTACTATGTATATACGAGTATTGAGAAAAAAATTGAGAGTAATAAATATAACAAAACAGCACCGTATTGTCTTATTACATTTTACGCTAACGTTTTCAGGTTCCAAAAAGCCTGTGTCAAATACGGAGTGCCCGATGTAGACCTGTTCCAGTCGACTGACCTTTGGGACCAGAAGAACATTGCTCTCGTCACTTCAACCATTTTTGCTATTGGCAGGACGGTAAGAGTCTTGAGGTTTAAGTGTAATAATTTATCATCTACTAAGAAGCATTTATTTTGTCGGAAGAGAAGAGAAGAAATCACCATTTTGATGATAAAACACTTTTACAGTAAAAAAATTAAATGATGAACACTTTTTTAACTAACATTTATGTTGTTACTTATAAGTTAGAAGTAACGTGAAAAATTATATAACAACTCTACATTATAAATATAAAATAATAATTGATTTCAGGCCCACAAGCACCCTGAATGGCGCGGCCCCTGCCTTGGACCAAAACCAGCTGATGAGAACCGTCGTGAATTCAGTGAAGATGTGCTTCGTGCTGGCAATGCCGTGATTGGCCTACAAGCCGGTACAAACAAATTGGCATCACAATCTGGCCAAAACTTCGGGGCATCGCGCAAAATCATCCTCGGCAAGTGAAGTACCAGGATCTCAGAAACGTCGAGAGGTTTTAGGTTAAACTCCGATGTATGCAATTATTATATAGTCGTATTATAATCATAGTATAATTTTATATTTATAAACGCAGTATGATTCTTTTAACTTTTATGTGTAATATGTGTATAGATTAAAAAATCTATTTAGATGGTGTTGAAATAGTATTTCAAAATTACCACTAACCTCTTAGAAACGTTAGACCAAAGAGTAAAATATTATAACTAACTATAACTTCGTTAGACTTTTGAGTTTCTTAACTGTTTATCTACCAAATTAGACCAAAGAAGAATATATTTATATAATACAGATATTTTGTAAATTAAATATGTTTTGTGATCAGTTCTAGTAAGTAATAGAAAGAATCAAAATATGTAAAATTTCTGTTTGTATTCTTTTTTAATAGAAACCTATTATTTTGTTAGTGATGTGCGCTTTTATTAAACTTACAATCGATGTTAAATATTATGTTCTATAAACCATAGACACTTATTACTTTATGTACTAATATTATACTGTCATTGTGTACTTATGTAACAAAAAATGGAATCTCAATAAAGTTAATACTACATATTTTAAAATTATGCAGCAGTTTCATTTTTGGTTTAGTAAATAACTATTTAATTTTAAACTTTAGGCAGTCGTCTGTAAGCAATGGCCATGTGCGTGTTAGAGAATAGAATTCTGAAATTTCTCATAAGTTTTTTTTATTTCTGAACCTTTCTTAGTACATAAAGTGAATTTTCAAATTAGGCATATATAACTCCAGAGCTAGCAAAATGAAATCAGCTCTGTTAATTTGTATATGAAATTCATTACATGGTCCATTTTGATAAATTGATTCAGAATATTCGTTCTTCATTTTTCAAAAAAATTCGCTTTAACGGTGAACTGTGGTGGATCATAAAATTGCCATTTCACGTTAATGTAAAAAAAATGTTTCTTTAACCTACTTAAGCACTTTTGAAAAACTACCTAGAACAAATCAAATCTAAAAGAAGACCCATAACGATCTAAGTTATTAACAAATGATCTAAATATTAATACTGTGGTATGTCATTTATAAAGGTAATATACAATATTAGGCAATAGTAGGTACATGAATGGGAGTACGTTCTTTCGATTCAGGATAGGATTAACTAAAAGTGTCGTCACAAGAAGAAATATAATTATACAATATTTACACTATTAGAATGACATTACACGTATATATAATAGATATGTTATACACCTACAGCAGCGACAGCCTACAGATATCTTTCATTTATAATACAATGAGAAGAGATTGTAATATCGTTGCATTGATTACACTATTTATATTTGATTATCTACATAATATTAATATTTTTTATTTATTTATACCTAATTATTAAATGTATTCATACATACACACATACATTTTATAAAACTAAGACGTTATAAATAGATATTCTTATAAAAACTGCTATTGCAATGGAAGTACACACCATTGTTATTATTAAAAGTTGAAACCATAGACGTATAGATTATAATAATTTATTCTAAATGTAAGATTTAAACCATTTACTCATAACAGACTCTAGTACTACTAGCGTCATCTATAGATTAAATATAAAAACAAGCGTTATCACATGACAATAATAAACGGTATAGTGCAAATATTTTCAACTAGATGTCATGCAACGATAAAAACATTATGTCTGCAAGGCCATCGCATAGGGCTTGACGGTCGGATATAAACTCGATTAAGAAAATTAACCTATCGAATCGAATATTTTTTATAATTTCATAAATAAAAAAAGCATTTTTAGAGTTTGATTTATGAAAATTCATGGGTAATTTTGTTTAACGGTAAATACTCCACATTAATCAAGCTATTTCCGTCTCACAGTTATATTTAGGTAATACCCGATTCTTTTGTACAGTCATTTTGAAGCCAAAACTGTTAAACAGAACTATCGTTTTTTTTATTTAGATTATACGAAAGATGATATTTTACTAGAAATTATGTACTGTTGTATTTTTAATATCAAGAATCACTTTAAATGTTTGAAAGTTATATTAACTTTAATATTACATATATCTAATTAGCATCACAACAATAGTCAGGAAATGGGCTTCTTTTTAATTTTTCGTTTCGAAAGTATAAATTAATACATTGCTTTTCAATTCATCGAATAGGTAAATAGGTTAAAATCGGTATTGTAACTAAACCAAACGAATAAAACATATGTATGAATATCGATTTATAAATTCACACTCACAACTTATGTCACACTCAGCTGTCAACACAACACTATTGTTAAATAACAAGTTGATCGCATTGGATTCTTGTTGTGAATTTCTTCTATATTTCTATTTGTGTTTATCACAACGTGGTTTATACAAACTGTACAAATGGTTCGCAATCCAGCAAGAAAATGATAACTTTCGGAAATCCGAACACCTCTGCGAACGTGGAGGAGTCGGGTAAGAATCGAGAGATTTTTTATGTTTTGCGTCGGAGTCGAACTATTTTTGTTATCATGTAATAAATGATCATTGTTTTAGGTGAAGTGAGAAGTATCTGCGAGAGTATTTGTAGCGATGGATCGAACGCCACAGTGCAGGCTGGGGCTTCGAATCAAAGGCCTAGAATGGACATAGCATGTGTTTTGGACGTAACCCAAACATTAAATTTGGCTCATAGAAAAAGAGCATTAGAGGAAGTAAGATTGGCCTCGGATCTTGTAAATGCAAATTTACATCATATACATGTAAGTGTTTGTAGATACATCAATGCCAAATTTTTTGCTATCTAAAAGTAATATATTTCTGTTGACTGTTTGAGACACTGAAATTTAATTACTTCAGTGTAATTATTTAACGGTAATAATACAGCTTTAATATTATATTTTAATGGGAAATTTAATTCAAATATTTGTTTAACATATAAGTTAGTCTTTCTTCCACCACACAATGTTATGTAAATTTAAATGGGTATTTTTTATTTATTTTCTATAAAACACTTTATTGTACATAAAAAACAAGATGATAAGAAAACATAAATTGAAATGGGTACCATATGTTAAAAATAAATAAACTATTTGGCAGGGTAATACTTAAAATTTAAATTGGTTAGAACAAAGCTTTCTTTGTAAAGTCCTTACTAAATTGAACATTTTACTCTACAATCTTCAATGTATTGATATTCTTCAGTTTGAAAAACTTGATTTTGGTGAGACGAGTGTGCTGGATACATTTTACAATGCCGATGTGGCTCTGGTGGACCTTAGCGCTCAAGTGCAGCAGAGCTCACTATTGTACCACCTTGGAGTTAGAGAGAGTTTTGATATGAAGGAGAATGTCTTGCTATATAATGATGTGGATCCTGATGCTACATTGCGGCTTAAGGTAAGTTGTAACACTAGCTGTTTGTTTTTTTTCTGTGGATTTTGATTATGTATTTTTTAATTAATATGTTGGTAGAATATTTTCCCCTAGATAATTCACAAACTTAATATTACTTTTAAAACAATTATGAATGTTATTATTTCTTAACTTGTGACTAGTTTTTTTATTACAAGGCAATTTAAATTACTGTGAAAAGGATGAATTCATTTATAACTATAATCTAAAACAAAGCATATCATAATGTCAATCACAGATAGATATGATAGTGCTCGTGAGAAAATGATTTATATTTAGATTCTAAATATAAATCATTTTCTCACAAGCACTATCTAAATTTTAGATGATGTTTCAAAATAAATGGAAAATGGTTTAACTTTTATTCTTATGTAGTCTATACTAATATTATAAAGAAGTAAAGTTTGTGTGTTTGTTAAATTGTAAATGGTAATCTCGGGATCTACTGAACCAATTTTAAAAATTCTTTCACCAATAGAAAGCCACATTATTGCTGAGTGTCATAGGCTATATAAAAAACCGAAAAGGATATTTAACATTATGCCCATCGAAGTGGGCACAGGTTAGTTAGTTATTTATAAGTTATTATGCATAAAGAAATAAATTAATTAATACTTATGGTCTTACAATTTAAAGAGCACAAGACAATTTGTCCTTAAAAAAATTATAATAATAAGATAAAACTTAGGATATAATATGTACTTTTAAAAATACTTTTCATTGGTTTTATTATGAATATATAGTATAGAATGAACTGAATTGATAAGCCATTTATTTAAACACAACAGATACTGATGCTTTTTTAAAAGTTAGAGTGACTTTAGAGAAAGGTTTTTATATATTACTAACTGACCCGGCAGGCTTCATACTGCCTCTGAAAAGTGCTGTTTTCTCTACGTGCTCTATGAATATTTCAAGATCAATATAAGATAATTACGTACAGCTGTTCTCGAGTTTTAGCGAGACTAAATAACAGCAATTTATTTTTATATATAATATAGATTCATGCATATTTTATGCATGTGAAGCCAGGGTGTACAGCTAGTTAATAAATAGAGGAAAAAGGATGTGTGGACAATGCTCCATATGCAGTTGTCAAACGATAATGTCTCAATAGTTATTACATTCAATTCTGCAATTGTTGGGCTTAACAATCATTGAAGTATGGTGGTTTCACATTAAAGGTTACCATATTCAGTCAAAGTATTACTCATGCAAATATAGCGGTTCATAATAAAAAATAAAGCTTGATTTTTTTAAGACAAAAGCTCAGGATTGCCAAATATATTAATACTAGCAGTGCCCCGCGGTTTAACCCGCGTTGTCCCCGTTCCCGGAACAATACCGGGGTGTAAAGTATCCTATGTAGTAATCCAGGGTATCCTACTATATACCTATCATCATATCAAATTTCAACTAAATCGGTCAAGCCATTTTTGCGTGAAAGAAAACCAAACATACATACAATTTCACAAGCTTTCAAATGTATAATATTAGTATTAGGGTATTTTTTGTGTTAATTACAGCAATAGGTATTATAATATAATTTCTATTGCAATGAATGGGTTTTTTGATTTCCAGTTGATGTGAAGTTTACCGATCTGAGAATTTATTGAATTAGGTATAGGAAACAGGCCACAATGGCTAGACCATAAACTAGATTTACAATAATTGCTTAGGTCAAGTTCAAATATCTTAACTGGAGGTTGAAGTGGTTACGTTTTTGAAAATCCATACTCCATACTATACTATATTAATATTATAAATGCGTAAGTAACTCTGTCTGTCTGTCTGTCTGTTACGCTTTCACGCCAAAACTACTGAACCGATTGTAATGAAATTTGGTACACAGATGGTCTAGAGCCTGAGATAAAACATAGGCTACTTTTTAACTAAAAAAACGGTTATAAGGGGGAGAAAGGGGAAGTTAAAGTTTATATGAAAGTCCACGCGGACGGAGTCGCGGGCAACAGCTAGTATATAATAAGCCGAATGTAATATTATGTAGACTGTGATATTTTTCTTAAAATACATTCATCTACAGCCTTTGACATCTAATTTAGAATTTCAAAGGTTGTCATGATTTTTACATATAGTCGAGAAAGGAAGCTGATCAACATTTTTCAAATTTATTTTAAAGTAATCATCATAAGATTATTTTCTGTCACGACTTTTATTTGTAAAACCTTACAACGTGAAGATGTTTTGTATAGTGTTTATCAGTATTCAAAGTTGACTGTATTTCTAGAATTAGTAACCTTTATAATAATTTATTTACTACGTTTCTCTCACTCTGGGTTTTCCACAATTGCAGATATCGTTGCCGAATTTCCTGTTCGTGTCATACAAGCTAACGGACGCCGGCACTTGTGTTACTACGAATCCAGCCGCTACCAAGTTCAAGGGGGAGGAAACAGCTGATCCTAAACAACATCTCACATTACGACTCAAGAATATCTTGCAAGATGTCGAAGTACAGACTAAGTGAGTAAATAAATTAAAAAAAGCCTTTAATACCCGTACAGTACAAGTTTTGTCTATACTAAATACCAATTTGTTAACAAATTAGATCTCAGTGAGTATCGTAGTGAAATAGGAAAGTTTTTTTTAAAACGTAATATTGAAAAAAAAAAGTTTTTTTAGTCGTATGCATAGTTAATTTATGACCCTTTATTATACGAGTTCGCCCGACGCGACTTTGTTTTCTCTGATGTTTTACCTGTAACCACTATCTACTCTATCTCTACTTAAGAATCTATCGTCCTCGTACTACAAGGAATATTCTAAAAAAATATCAAAATCGGTTCAGCTGTTACCGAGTTATACAGATAGCGACACATTTAGCGATTCATTTTTGTATTGTTATACATATAACATACAACAAATAATAGTTCTCATAAATACTTTAACAACACCTACCTATCTCTGAAGGATGATAAATTAAAGAATTATTTAAATGCGCTATTGAGAAATAAATTCACACAACGTGATTAATTTGTCATTCGCTACATGGAAGTATCATTTTGTAAGCTTGCAATAAAAATACTGAGATAACGTTAATTTGCTAGTGTACAGTATTAAATACATGTTTGGTCTAGAGCCTGAGATAAAACATAGGCTACATTTTAACTGGAAAAAAGGGTTATAATTGGGGAAGGGGGGGTCAAAGTTTATATGAAAGTCCACGCGGACGGAGTCGCGGGCAACAGCTTGTATATAATGTTGACAAGTATTTTAACAAAAACTATTCTATTGCTTAGCGTATTTAAAACATAATCGTAACAATCGACACCGCCTTAAGAGCGAAATATTTATGTATTTTGTGTGCATACAGCATGTTTTGATTCATGAATGCTACACTAAAGGAAACAAGGAGTTTTAAATGTTCCACATATTTGCATTAAATGCACATTTCAGCCCACGCGTATTGCGTTCGAGTTCAGTATTGTGGCTACATGACTTGTTTATTAAATAGAGTACCTAAAATAAAGTTGCAAATAACAAGCTATCGTGAACAATAATATTCATTCGTTTTGACATAGCTGCGCATGTGGTTTCACCTGTGCAGTTTATATTCCCCGAGCAATGCTCAAATAAAAATATTATGTAAAATTGACAGGGTTTTATTTATCTGTATACCTAGTTTGTTTAAAAAGTTACAAACTTTTTACGTGCTTATGGATATATCCATCAGTTACTTATATTTTTATACAAAACATTTTATTGCACATAAAAACGATAACAGGGTACAGGTAAAAAGAAAACATAATGTTGTTGTATGATGTACATTTCAAAAATTTATTATTGTAGCAAATACTTAGCATATTCAATATTTTTTTAAATAAAACAAATGTTTTTTTAACCTCTCCACAGAGCGCATCTACAAGAGAAATTCCTTTCGGATCTACGCAAAGCGCGCGAAACTTACAGCGGTGTTGAACTGTCAAACTATTTGCACGCCATGCGAAGAAGACTTGACGATCCCGGCGTCCTTTCCGGTGATACCATACTGAATCTACTGATATCCTACAGAGAAATACAGGACTACGACGCAATTGTACATATTGTTGATGATCTCAAGACTATTATGAATAGGAAAAATTACGTGAACATGCCTATTATTCGGTTCATGTACGCGTTCGCTATGAATAGGTAAGAGGTGTTTAATAATAATAAAAAAACTATTTCTTTGCCAAAAGTTTACTATGGTTGACATGACAATATACAATTTACAATTTGCGAACAAAATCTTCGAAAGATGTCACAGCTGATCCCTAGCTAGATTATAAAGTAATCTGTTTTAAGGGATAAAGGTGTATTAGTGAGCTTTTGTATTTAAAATGGTATGACGTAATAATGTCAATATGCTAATATGATTATTGTAATACGACTTTTAATTATAAACGACTTTCTAATTATAAACGCGAAGTAATACTGTCTGTCTGGTACACTACTATACTACTAAACCGAATTTGATGAAATAGCCTATACAGACATAGTAAATGGATTTTTTATTGCTGAATAAAGTCGTGTTTAGAAGCTAGTCAGACGTATATATAAAAAAAATACTACTAAAACGTTAAAAAAGTATCTTACTCGATTTACAGGAGAAATAAAGAAGGTGACCGTGAAAATGCATTAAAAGTATGCGTAAAAGCTTTAGAGAAGAAAGAAAACAGATTTC
The DNA here is from genome assembly GCA_026213755.1 of Eurema hecabe. Taxonomy (NCBI): domain Eukaryota; kingdom Metazoa; phylum Arthropoda; class Insecta; order Lepidoptera; family Pieridae; genus Terias; species Terias hecabe. The sequence continues at coordinate 6,084,726 of JADANM010003811.1, read as the reverse complement.
CGGACATGCTGTGTCTCTGCGGGCGCATTTACAAGGACAAATTCGTGGAATCTCAACACACCGATATGGAGAGTTTGACAAGTGCTATTCATTGGTTGGTATTATATTTTTTTAGTATAAATAGGTCTATTTTTTTTCTAATTAAATGCTAGACTCGACCATGCTGAAAGCATGAGAAACCGTAG
>JADANM010003811.1:6014712-6045515 GCA_026213755.1 Eurema hecabe | reverse complement strand
TCTTCCGGTAGTTTTCCCATCTGCAGATTTCTACTGCAACCCGGGATGAGCGGGTGGGGGACTATTCATAACGCCGGTCACCCCACGGCGAACTATCATTTAAATTAACTAATATGTCTATCAATAAAATTTGGTAATACAAAGTAATTAAACTTTGAGATTTAAATTTGGGTAAAAATAACCGCTACTTATGCTGTATTGTGGTTCCATTATTGGTTCGAAAAATCAAGGCAGGTATCTTTATTTCGATGGAAAATGTTCCATCCTTGGTCGACTGTCCATTGCTTCTGACAAAAATCGGTCTGGCTGCTTTATTTAGGCATTCGCAATGAAAAAAAAATTGCTGAAAATTTTATCCTAAACCTGTGTAACCTGCGTTTTGTAGAATGTAGATATTTAAAATTGGTGGTGCTTATTATTGCTTTTAAACTAAAACAATTTTGTTACATTTTATCTATTAGATAAATTGGAACCATTCAAATAAAATAATAAATAATGAGTTTTAATTTTAACTAAAATTACACAATCTAGTCAAATTCGAAAAGATCTAGTAAGAGATGTATAAAGATAATTTTTATATCTGAATCATTTGACAAGTCTCCAGTGCCATTTGTGAGCGATGAACCGAAGACAAACTTAAGATATTCGCTAGCAACATTGTTTATTTGTTTGTCACGGACAATGCGTGTTTTGTTGTCCTCGCTCGTAAATCTCCAAGCTCCGAACAATAAGCAGTTACCTAATTTAAAGTCGTCTAACTGTTGTTGAAAATGGGAAAACTTCGATTCGCTTTGAACGTATATGATGTCTCTTACGTTCAGGGTTTTATGTTTACGTCTGACCTTTGGCAGTTTTATTGTTCTTTACCTCACAGATTTACGGTAGCTTTTTATTATTTTCTCTAATGTAAGCTGGAGCTAACATTACACCAAGACATTAGGTTTAGGAGAAGCAACTTAGAAACGGCAAATGTTTTTTCATAACTGTTTTCGAAACATCTGTTTTTTTTTCTTAGGAAAACATCTTTGGCCTTTTTACAGAATCATGTTTATTTTCGTTAAAAAAATATTTTATAAATTTTTATAAAAATAGACTCTTTCAATTCATCTATTTATCTGTTGACGCTTAATACACACAGATTTATGTAACATCGCTTTACGCTATCAAAACGTCCCAATAAACCACCCAAATAGTTTTCATATAAAGGACATGTTTCTAGGCAAACAGTCTTGGAAATGCTTTGTTCATTTCTGAGCATTTAGATTACCTTAATGGCGTTGAACCTGCAGACGAGTGGGGAGCAGTATCGGCTCGGTTAATGGCCTCACCTTCCCCAAACACGCTTTGGAAATTTCAAATGTCAACTGCTTTTGCGTCTGATTTAACGTTGACTGCAAAGCGCCTTTGCTGGTAAACAGCGTTTCTACAATATCTAATACTTCAAAAATTATAAAGGTATGCTTTTCGCAATGTAACATGTTTCATTCTAAATTAATAAGTCAGTCAGTGTCAGCTATCGTTAGATTCGGCTAATTTTGGACTGTAGGTATACACTTTCATCGGAACAGAAACTTAATTATAGTAAAATTAGCGTTATTTTAAATTATTAATAAGCAGACAAAATCAAAATTAACCGAGAAAGGGTGTCTAGAAGCTAACGTTTATCAACTTATGATTTGTCAAAGCTATCATTATCATTCGTTAGCTTCTAGCCACGATATCGCGGTTAGTTTTGATTTCAGCCAAATAATGATGTATATAATTTTGATGTAAAATTTTATGTTCTAGAACTTTCATTAAAGGTATATTTTTAAGTACTTAAGTAAGTATTTTTAGTATAGTATAGTATTTTAGGGACACAGTTTTCCCTAGAATTTTAAACATACGTTTGGTTTTATTTTATAACAAGTTCTCGTTGATGAATTTAAAAACGACTTTCAGTATTCGTTTATCTTTAAAAGTACATTATATCAAAAATTCTTTAAAAGATTTCTATCTCAAATCCGTATTTAAGGCTTTATTTAATTGGACTAAAATATGCCAATGCGCTGATCAGGAGTCTACTAAATTAAAGAGAATGTTAGTCTGTATCAAAATAGTTCCCACGAACTTATCTTCCTTATAAGGAATAGAGCAAGTGAATTTGGCGCCAAACTAAATCAATTAATTATTCATTAACAAAAATATTTGTTTCGTAAATAAGTTAATTCCGAAGTATAAATGCTAATACTTAACTAAAATTTTCTATTTCTCGTCATAACTTCAAATATGATGTTGTTTAAATACACATTTATTTATAGTTAAGCTTATCTATGGAAGCCCTATATAAATATTCTTGCGCATTCTTATTGACCAAGTTCGCCATACATCGTATAAAAATTAAATATATTATGACATATATATTATATATATCGGAGCAGATGGACGAAAAGAATAATCAAGATAGTGAAAACTATTGTAATATTAGTTAATGAGTCGAACCTTCTTGGTTTATTACAATGTTTACATTCAAACTTAAAAGAATTGTGACTGGCATTTGTCAGAGCCTGCTATAAAAACGTCCGCATTGTGAAAATAATTATATATTGGATAAGTAGTAATCGAGCTGAATATACGCCCTGAATATGTTACTCTGAAGTTTTATGTATTAAGAACTTAAGAAAGAGCCATCATGAAGCAAACAATCATTACCTATTACACTTATTTCGCTATTCTAGGGCATCAACCATGTAACTATGCAGTAAATGTTTTGTCAAATACTATAATATAATTTATATACTGGTTTCGACAATTTTCCGAGAGAACGTAAACAGCAAACTTAGCAATTCCATCAACGACAAAAGATTGTACGCGATTGAAACGCTGTAGAGGTCTATGAAAAACCCGCTTCACTCGGTTTAGAAATTAGCCGTACAAAATATTCACCGTGTGTACGAAAAAAGGGCGAAAGTGCTAAGTGTCACGAACAGAATTTGGCATTCAGCCACAGCGGTATTGATGCGGCAGACGGGCTCTACTTATTTATTCAAAAACGTTCAAAAACTTGTCACAGCTTCCAAACGGGCGCACTAGCTCACGTATTAGTATTTTATATGACGTTAACGACTTCAATATATTTTAATCCAACGAAGAACCAGCTTGTTTCGTTGTCGCTGTGTCGGGAATAACAAATGACGCCTTGTTTAATATTTAAGAATGAAAATGAAGGAGCGACACAAATGTTTGCTTTTATTATGAATGATTATCATATTATGATATGTTTGGTTAAAGCGTGTTTATATAATAAAAATAGCCAAAGAAGCAGTCGTCTTTTTTAATGAAATTTATATTGAATTATTAAAACGCCAATAATATTTATTACTGATAAAACTCTTTGAAAACGCCTTTAAACTTATATATAATTGTATGGTTCTATTGTATAACATTCAACTGTTAGGAAATGTAGAGTAACCCTTTGTGTTTCGGCTTGCATCAGTTACTTCTTAGGTCCTGCCTCCTGGTAATGGCTGAATGTAATGGCGAATTTAAACATTCTATGAGTAAATTTACATTGCTTTTGTTCCAATATATAAAATGGTGTTTTTGTTTAACATATAATTTTTAAACTCGTTAATGCGTAAATCCTAAAATTTGTTTTACCTGACACATATTAATAAAAACAGTTCATTGACATAAATAACTACAAATATACAACATTTATTTGGCGTTATGTCGTTTGTAGCTGAACCATTTTGTTTAACTAAAGCTACGTTTATATCTGAAATAGTATATCGTATCTTTCGTGATAAAATCATGTTCAAAAGCAAAATTTATTAGTTATACTATAAGTTTTTTGTTTGGCCAATACGTTGGCGTATATATACTAATATATAAAGCTGAAGAGTTTGTTTGTTTGCTTGAACGCGCTAATCTCAGGAACTACTGGTTCGAATTAAAATTTTTTTTTTATTGAAAAGACAATTTATCGAGGAAGGCTTTAGGCTACATGACATCACACTGCGACTAATAGGAGCGAAGATATATATAAGAGATACAGCTAGCTATACATATTATTATATACCTTCTCTTTGATCCACTCCACTCTATTAAAAGAAAAACTGCATGAGAATCCATTGCTAATTTATAAAGATTTAACCATACATAGGGATATAGGGACAGAGAAAACTTTGTATGGTACTGTATAGTGATACTGTCAGCTAGAACAGAATAAAAATCACATCGAAACACTCAGAAGCGGTTAGGAAAACGGAGCGCGTCTATCGCGTTATTGGTTTACAAGTAAGGAGCACCATTGGGCAGGTTATTCGATATTAATGACCTTTCCGTGACCAAGCTCACTTTTCACGCGGGGAAAGTTTTACGATCGTGGTCGTATCCTTGTCATATCCGTGCTTAATATATTAAGCCGGGTATTACATCTTACGTGACTACAAACAGTTATTGGGCGTTTGAAGGATTATTGTAATTGTTTAATTATACTAATTGATGGTACGATGTTTCGAATATGTTAATTGAAATGTAATGGTAGTTGTATATATTTAACTAGCTGTTGCTCGCGACTTCGTCCCCGTCGGATCTATTTCTATTATTATAATATTATAGAGAGTCAATCTTAGAAGATAGACATATACTGTCGCAGACTTTTGTTTAGATCATTTAAAGAGGAATAATTCTTTCATACATATTATTTTTGTATCTTGAACCGTTTTCGCAGCGCACGCAAAGGAAGCCCTCAAAAATGAATAATTTTCCCCGTTTTTTCTATATTTTCCATTATATCTTCGCTCCTATTAGTCGCAGCGTGATGTTATGTAGCCTAAAGCCTTCCTCGATAAATGGTCAATTCAATAAAAAAAGAATTTTTCAATTCGAACCAGTAGATCCTGAGATTGGCGGGTTCAAACAAACAAACAAACAAACAAACAAACTCTTCAGCTTTATATATTAGTATCGATTACTTCGAAAATTGATATTTAATATTGTAAACGTAAGTTATATTCATTAAAAAACCGATTGTATATAACATTAAGTTCGACAATTTTTATTATATTTTTTTAATATGTTGTAAATGATGAATTGAAATGAGTTAATTATTTGGTTCTTAAATATAAAATACTGTCTCATTATAGAATAACAAAACAAATTTTAATTTATCTTTTTTTAACTTTAACTAATGTAAGAGATTTACGATGTTTATTTTTGTAGTAAAAATCATTTACTAAATATTATAATTAATGTTCAAAAAATTTGTACTAGACTCCCACACAGACATAGCATATACTTATATGTTATACCTAGTTTAAATATTTACAGATAGGTAGAGATGTGCAAGTTTCGTGCATAATAGAGACCGCACTCAATTTCCGTGTTGAAAACGATGCTTTAAGCCCCTAATACGAAAGCCTGACTTAGTTTGAAATTAATTTTTTTATGTAATTTTTTATTGCACAGATTTTACGCTTGTTCTAGTAGTGACTACATGAATGGTATGGTAGAATTTAAGTGCGTTATTTTTGGTTTTCAATGTATTTTTGCTGTGTAAATCAATAGATTTTTTCTTATGTTATGGAATATATAATTAGGAACATTAATAAAAAGTGAATGATTATGAAGGACGGACGGAAATATAGAAACAATATATCATATCTGTCATATAGGTGGGAAAACAAAATTATAAGCACAAAGCAAAACAATAACAGATTAATATACACTACATAGGAAGACATATCGCATGCGATATAAAGTTAAATATTATATCGTATGCTACAGTAGTAAGCTCCCGACCGGCGCCGGCGCTGATACGTGACATTGTGGACCGCTCTTGACGGAACATCGGGAAATAATGCGTCAAATCTGACACAGCAGATATGCGAAACACTACTAGCAACCCACCCTGACTTTACCCTATATATTAGAGCACTTTACCAGTTACTCGTAGATGACTCATATGTCATTCGTTATAATTCGAATTTGAATTGAATTAATGATATTTACTACTATGAATTGCTGGGCAATTAAATCTGAATTACTCTTTAAAGTTTACCTAATAGTCTTATTGTAATGTATATTTTACAAAAATACCATTAATCTCTAATGTAATTCAATTGTTTGGGTAAAAGGCGCTTCTTTATAGATTTATAACAATAATGAGTGTGTAATGCTTATATAAAGTATATAATACAGCAGAAATCATGAATGAAGATAACTTTTGGAAACTAAGAGATTAGTTACTGCTCAGACAATTCAATGCAATTTTTTTTATACATAATGTATTAGAACTCAAAATAATTAAAACAATGCTATTCCAATATACATTTCATAATACGTTTATTTAAAAAGGAAACAAATATTTGCAGACTTTTGATTAAACAATATCGTAAATATCTCAATATATAAATAGCATTCAACATTGCATTGTTAATTAATATGTACTTCCTTTGAGCTAATTTGATAAAATGCTGTTGTGTATTATAATTATTTCTTGTAAAACATTATGATAAAGCCGACATATGCGCTTGTAAGTGTTTTTTACAATCATTGCAATAATAACCATGAATTTGGTTTAACAACTCCTTTACAAAATGTATTTAAGCCCATTTTCATGACTAGCCTTCATTCGTAAATATAATTTTTTTAATACTTTTGCTACGTGTGTAAAATTTGCACAAAGAAATTTTGAAGTATTTCATTACGTGTAAACTGTAAGCATTATTTGTAATAATGACTAAAGAGAGATAAAATATGAATTTTTTATATCCTCAGCGTTGTGATTTCAGAAAAGTTTGCTTTTTTTGTCATTGGAAGTTGTAATTGTTTATTTAATTATACGTAATAAGTATGTAAAATTTCTAATAAATATGAACGAGCGCCAAACATAGTATTGAAGGTAAATCGAAAGGCGTAAGTCGCATATTAGTACACAGGGCTAATACGGGCTGTCTCAGCATGAAGCTTGAAGCGTATAATCCCCGTATCATAGTGGATATTGTGTTTGCTCTAGTCTCCAGTCTCCACTGACCATTGTCCGACGCAATATCCCTCAAACTGCTACTAGCTTAATAGTTAGCGTATTAAACGTCTGGACGATTAAAATGTGGACAGTTTTCTTGCTTTATGATATACAGACTAAGGATGCATTCTGTATGGTTAATATATGAAAGCTTATTAATAATTAATCATTGCTTTGGAACCAAAAGAACGTAAATATATTTCGGATAGGAAAATATACATTTATAACTCGAATCCACATTAAAAATGAGACATCTTTCTTTGTCTATAAAAGATTATTTTCTCTCCGATGTTTGTAATATTTGAACCAAAATTTGACAACAAAAAACAGTGATTACAACTTAATATTTAGTATTAAATTAGAACAATTATCCAGTAAATTATTTAGTAAGAGAATAATAACAAAAAGCGATTCAATCAACTGTCTGTTTACGATTGCGACGTCACTATGGAGTTAAATTCTCTTATCGAACGCTCCGAGCTTTAAAAGTGTATAAATAACATTTTATCAGTACTGTTGCGCCTCGGTGAATATAAATGGGTTTCTAACGAATTCATAAATAACAAGACCTACTATTTTTATACATTATTAGTTCTATGCGGGCGAATGGGAACAAATTACAGAGATAGTTCTTGATTACACATTTAATGCGATCGTTTTTACTTTTTATTCGGTATTTTGCTTCGAAGGTTTTTAACTATGAGTAGTTGTTAGTTTATTTTTAGTTATTTTGTATAGTATATTTTTTTAAGTTATTAAATCGAGAATCGTAGTATCACGTGAGAAGGTTTCAGAAAAAGTATACTGTTAGTTGGTATTAAATATTTTTAATCTAAATAATATTAAAAAAATAAAAATAAAAAATAACTATAATTGAACAACCCACCTATTTTTGTATTCCGCATTGTTGGCTATTTATCTTTATTTTATTTAGTTCTTATTTAAGAATATATGTGTATATGTTTAAAATGTGCTGAATTAACGAACGTGGACGACCCTTTGAAAATAAACAAAAAGAAGTATGAATTGGGATAAAATTTGTACCTCGTATTCAGTCTAACTAATCTAATAATAAATTTCAAGGTATCTTAGATAGAAATATTACAAAGAGAAAAGGGTTATCCCCGCTACGGGTGGTTATTGAAAAAAATAATTAGTAAAGCTTTTCCGTTCCCCGACAGCTGCCAGGTCCACCTGAGCCTCCGAGGGTCCATGAATAATGTCTGACTCCAACAGCACGTTTTAAACGCATTTTATAGACATCTAGGTAACTGTACTGAGCACTTAAGTATCTATTATTTCGATTTCTTTGATATAAATTGAGCGAAAACTATACTTTTTATAATCTTATATAATTATGTCTTTGTCCCTTAATTTTTTATTTCTAGACTTATAAGTAATATTATGACGTCATCGTACTATTTCACAATATTTTCCAGAAATATTGCGATGGTAATAGTATTATAGTACCTACATAGATGTCATGTCATAGAACTATAAATGAATAATGTAGAAACCTTTCATATACATTGCCGATTAGAATTATAGTAGAAAGTAATAATGCTTATTGCGACGTAACATGTTCCATTCAAGTTTAATCTCTCTGTCACGCCAATCAGACATCACTAAAATGAGATCTTTTTTGTATTACGAGTTTAAGAAATCTTTTGCAGACTTCGTGTTACCGTGGTATATTTATAAATAAAATATGTACTTGGAATAAAAATTATAAACTAGCTTTTGCTTGCGAATTTAAACAATTACTGAAACGAACAAATTACTATTATAATATTAATCATTTGATATTTTATACCAGTAAAAGAAGCTGACCTTAAATCATAAAGTGACGTATAAAAATCTTCCTGAAATAAACAGACTTCCAAATTTCTTTAAAACTAATTTGTAGGTTAAAGCAGATAGGGATAGAATTAATTTTTATTTTTTATAATATTGTAGGGAATAGATTAAAATATGTAGTTAAGACAAGTCATCTCAGACGTTCTCATGAATACTGTTATAATATTTCCGCCACATGTTATAGGTTAATAATCGATTTAATCAGTGGCGGAATAATCCTTTGATAAGGTTCAAATTGAACTGGATGTAACTATGTTCTCAAATAACATTACTTATAAGACTCGTGAGATGGAGTCACGTGTAATAACCATTTATACGGCTATAAGTCGATATGAAAGTAATTATCTGCTTATCGACGATCTTGGAAGATTTTAATACAACGAATAAATCGATTTTCGAATTTGTTCAGCAAAGTCTATAATTGGACGTGAAATTCTAAGATCGTTTAGAATTTGTTTAATGCCTCGGAGCGGGCGTTTTATGTGTATTGTGTTTGCTCAAGATAAGCTTTTAGAAAGATATTTAAACGATTTTTTAACGGATTTAGAATTATTACACTTATAAGGGCCTATTTCGTTATCAGGCCTATCTCAAGGCGTATTTAGTTTTAATGATCTACCTAATTGAGCTCGGCTTACAGACCTGAAAAAATATCAATTTATAATGAAGAAATTTGAGTGGCACGCTCACTACGGTACTTCAGCAGCGAGAATGTTTTAAGAAATCCGAGATAAAAGTATCGAATTAATTTTTAACAAAGCACCGTGAATACACTCGCGTTTTTCTTTTGTGGCACATTACAATGAAAATTCATTTTGAAATTTGATGTAACGTTAAGCCTCCCCAAGAAAAAATAATGATTTATTTATGTCAATGGCTATATCATAGAGCGGTGTTTTTCCTCACAAATTGGTTATTGTTCGTATAAAGTTCTTTTATTACATCGTTGTTAGCAATTCGAGATCAGGTACTTCGATAATAAAAGCGGTATTTACGGGCTAATCTCGAGTTTTTAGGGTATTGTTTTGGCAAAATCGTATCGCGTAGAAACAGTAGGTGCATTGTTCGTATTTCGTAATAAAGGGAGGTATTAACGCGAAGTGAATTTTCTTAATGTAAAGACATATTCTAGCGTCTAGACCGGGCCATGTGTGAAATAACCTGGGGAGTTGTGTACCGCTAATAAACCTTAAACGTACGTATAAAACTAATAGCGGACGTCACTTCGTCGTAAAGTCTGTTATTAACGCAGAGGAGCCTTTGTGTTTCCTTTGTGCGGCAAACACCACATAGTATGCATCATCTGATGATTTTTTTTGTCTTTATATTATAGGTTATTTTTAGGGTTTCGGGTTTTAACGATACTCTTAATAAATATCAAACTTAAATACTTAAAGCTTCTTAACTATTTTTTTAGGAAAAACGCAAACAAGATAATCACAACATACATACATAACGTTGCCTTAAAAATCTGAAATTTGGAATTAAAGGTACATACTGTATACGTATAATATTTGGATAAAATAAACGTTCTACTAAAACTATGAACTTAATGTACATAAACCCAAATCTAGCTATTAAAACTCTTAGCAGACTAATGGGCGATCTTATTTATGTATAGAGTAGAGTGTTGGCTTAATTCAGGTGTTCAAGATAAATACAACGATTAGGGGACGATCGCTCTGGCCCGAGAATCGGGAGCTCTCGTATTAAGGGTCACTGATATTAATGGTTAAGCAAAAACGTGGAAAAAATCTGTAGGTTGCCTGAGGTTTTAATTATTAAACAACACACAGTAATTATTTCAATATGTTATTAACCAAATAAACTTTTAATTTTTACTAACTAATGTGATAATGCTAAGTAAAAAATATAGGCCTTTTTTATTTATTTTATTTTATGATATAGAAATAAATGGTACCGTGATTGTGGTAAAATAATATAGTGTATAAGTACATGAAACGAATTATTTAATTATAATTTATAATAATTTTAAAGTGAAACGAGGTATAAGTTAAAATTAAAAAAAGCTTTATAGACAAATAACTGGACCCCGGACAGGCGTACTCGTCGCGACGTACCAAACGACCTCAAACACGATAGGGTTGTGTCTTTTAATTAATGAGTTCCTGTGACCACCTTCAGGCTCCATCATCAGATTAGCTCCATGTCATTATAATTTTACATCGTCATACGATTTACGCATTCATGCAAAATTTCAACTCAATCGGTAATAGGGAAGTGGATCAAATTTTACTTGCAATATTTTATTACAAACAAACAGACCCCGAACAGGTGCAACTAAATAAAAGCTTGTAATAATAAAAATAAGTAAAACTCTTACGAGAATAATGACTGTACTACAACATTGGCTCAATTCAGGGGTGTAAGATAAATATAACGATTAGGGCACGATCGTCCTTAGCCCGAGATTCTCTCTCGCATTAACGGTCACTGATATTAATGGTACCTTCGTGACCACCTTGAGATAATTCTGTCAGCTTATAGATATTGTTCTCGTATCTATTTAGTTACCTGGCTTCTGTATTTACGATAACAATATTGCATATTAATTAGGTACCTACCTATATAGTAAAACGAATGGACCTTAAAATCATTGTAACTTTTAGAAAATGAATACAAACTTTTTTGATATGATTAAGCTACTAATATGCTAAAAAGAAGCTTTGAATTATTGTAGAAATACAATGTAAATTTTGCAGCATTCCCGTGCCCTAACAATTCGCTGAAACAAGATTTCTACGTAACCATATTACGAAAGTTAATTATAAAGTAAAGAAAATACACAGTTTACCCCATAACTTCATTATGGCTGGCAGATGCGAGCTAAAGACGCCGTCGCTGCACTAAATTATTTTTACGATCTACCCTCCACCGCAGCGTTTAAAATACTATCGTATGGTATCGTATTATTAATAACTAGCTTTTCCTTGCGATTCCTTCCGCGTGCACTTTAATATAAACTTTGACCCTCCCACCCCCTTATAACCCTTTTTTACAATTAAAAATTACTTTTCTCAGGCTCTAGACCATCTGTGTACCAAATTTCATTACAATCGGTTCAGTAGTTTTGGCATGAAAGCGTAACAGACAGAGTTACATTCGCATTTACAAGATTTGTAGGGATTAATAGAGGACCTTTAAAATGGTTTTTTTCTAATATTAAAAATACAATATACCTAATATTGTAAAAATCTTGTATCGTTGTATATAACTGGGCGCGTCCCCCGACTCTCTTTGGAATCTATAATTTAATTGGGTACCTATAATTATGTCGATTATATTTTGTTTTGATGACCGTAAAATAAATATTCTTTGAAAGAAACTACGATCAAGTTTAAATACTAGTATGTGCAAAAAACCTTTTCAATTCCTTAAACGCATATCTAGTCAACCATAAGCCTACGTGTTAGTCAATTATAAGGCATACGCTATTCACATGATTTCGTAAATTAGCTCTATAGCCGCAGTAACGTATGAAGTCGACGTCACAAGTTACGATCTAGCGTCCGTCGTCTAGAGTCTAGACTGCAGTTTAAACACCTTCGCAAATACCGTCATACGGCGTAATTCTTTAAGTGCTCCTTTATTATGTGATAACTTCGTATAAGTTTACGAGACTTGCATTTTGCATCTGTTCGAGTAAGGCAATAAACATATTCCTCGTTGATGGGAGGGTAATTAAATTTGTTGGATAGCATTCGAATTAATTATTGTAAGGTTCTCTTTTTGTATACAATGAGCGAGACAACATAAAATGCGTTCGGATAATAATTCGAAGGTTCTAAATTGTAATTTCAATTTACAAAATAAGACGGTTTAATCTATCTAATTTTTGTCTAGGTTCACCTAAAAGTTATACGTTAATTTGAAATTTGATAATGTGTTCAGTTATTTTCAAAATAATTTTGATAAAACTGCGTCTAAAATGCTTTTTAACGATACTGAGTTTATTAATGTTAGACTTCAGCCATTGATTGATCACGTCTTTGTGATCATTCGACTTTTATTACGCTCTTAAAATATATGAGAAATGAAGTTTTAAAATAAGCTTTAAAAGTGAGTTTTCTATAAAACTTATAACTTTGAATATCGTTAAAATATAGTATCTATTTATATTACATCAAAAGTATTATTTTGTATGGATACCTATTTCCTCTATTTTGTATAAATAATAACATCTCTGTTCTATCAAAACAATTTCGTTCTCGATATATTTGCATGGCTTCGTCCATCCCTTCTGATGCAAACATTTTCAGCTCGTTTGATCTCCAATAACTTCATCATCCTTTTTACTATAGTAGAAATTCAATTTATACACCACATCTTGTGTTATACGGAACAAATAATGTTCAACAAATTTGCTTAAAATGGAAGGAAATGCTGATAGAAGACAGTACAAAAGTTTATTAACTTAAGTAAATATTACGTTGACTTCAACACACGTAACAACACCACACTTTTCACTAATAAAAAAGGAATAAAACCGTTTTATTGGTTAGTTGTGTTGGTAGTCAGATAACCATTAACAGAATACAATGTAGCGGTCCCTTCGACTGCTTTAAGAATGCATATTACATGCAATGAGACGGCAGTTAGTGTTGCAACGAGATATAATCGCAGCAATAACAACTATCCTACAATTTAATTACACCGAATTGTAATACGAAGCAAATACGTTACTATGCAATCTCATTTTGGTGTCTTTGTATATGTAAGAAAAAAATGTAAGTGGTTCTATTTGGAGATGGTTATCATAAGAAGTTTTTAGGTTAGAGATACATAAAGTAACAGATTTGGTTTTGCATTTATCTCATAGACTTAAATTTTTGTAAGAGTAATGTTTTTGATAGCATAATATTGACGGTACCAACATTGACGTTGATACGAAAGCTTTCGCCTTGTACCTAATATTTCACAATACTGTTCCATATTATTATTAGCATTTATAGAAAAGGTAAAAGTACGTTAGGATTACTTTTCATTTCGTATTATATTTTCATAGTCGAGTTACAATAGTGAAAGAGCGAACATTCAAGAAGTTGTACTGTTTTAATTGTAGTTCCCTTTGGTTGGAATGAATGCGAGTTTGTAAGCGTTTAACTTCACAATAAGTTAGACTGAATTCTAGAGATTCTGTGTACAAATGTTCGTGAGAATCGATAATGCTTTTTGTTATATTTCAGTGTATTCTCAGAGGTTACAATGGAAGAAATAATAAGTATATGGTTTGAATGACCCATTTATTAGTATGAATGGTTTTGACATATTGTAACACAATAACTAGAAGTCAGATTATATCGTTAAATGATTTTTAAACCCAATTCCCGTAAACTACTAATATATTAAGTATGAATAGGTATTTTACATAAAATTTAAAACATATATTTTATTATCAGCTTACTGTATGTTTTCATCGTTATTGATACACGTCAAAACATAATTAACTTTAGCTTACTCTCTTGGTAATAATTATAAATAACAGCTATAATATTAAGCCAACAAAAAGCCATGTAGATTTTATTATAACCATACTTCCTCATATAAAAAATTATCCTTCAAAATATTGTTCTTTATGGCGTCTATTATGTAACTAAGGCAACCTTGAACTCGTCATAGTTTCTCGAACAATGTACGTCTAACCCTATCATTAGTTCGCTCTCGTTAACTAACCTATAATTAAGCTAAACTAATTTTCTATTCTAATCTCTATGACTGACATATGGGTTATGAAAAACATAATAACATCACGAACGATTCTCAATAATATTGTTTTTGCATGAACAAATACGAAATAGTAAAAACATAATAACCGGGTTTGGATATTAGGCCGATATTTAGCGAATCAGAGCTAACTTGTTATTTTATTGTAAATATTTTATGGGAAACCAAATTGTGTATCGTATTAGGTAATCAGTCATTATTTTGTGAGGATATTTGATATTAAGGCGCCGATCGCCGGTTGATAGAGCTATCAGCATTTTTACACTTGGTTGCCCTTTTGTTTACGGTTAATTTAGTATCAGATTATTTGATGTTTGAATTAATTATCATAATTTAGGAATTGCTTTATTAGCCATACAAGGTTTTATTTAAGTCACTACGATGACTATGGCTATATTAAAGTCACTTTTAATAAATATTATCAATAAAATGTTACATTATTAGCACGTCATGGACGTTTATTTTTTAACGTTTAATAGAATATATTTGTTAAATGTGTTCTAACTATCGACATGATCGTCTTACTTTTAATATAAAATTAAAGGTCTTGATATCTGATTTGTTCCTTCCTTGAATATCTGAATTACTGTTTTGCATATACGATTACGAAAAGACGATGTTAAAATGCCGTTCAATGCAAAATTGACAAGCAAATAATGAACTCAGGTTAAAGGATTTATAAGGAAGATTTACAAAAAGTGGACATATGGGCTTTCTGGCTCTCTGGTGGGTCAGCGTGTCTCTCCATATCAGATTGGAATACGCTTCGGTAACATTAAGAAATGTAATGTGATCTTCGTTGACTAACACGATTCTGTGTGCTGCCGGTGTTGGGTTACTGGTAAATTATTTCCGTGTTTACTCTTAAGTGAATGGCTTATTCATTTAGCAACGTCATGTAAAAGTTGTTCTGTTTAATGCGTATTTCAAATTATTAAATTAATATTCATGTCTCATTTAAACCTTCTTATTATATCAATGTTTAGAATTGATAGCGGTTTGTTTGACTGATCTCTATTTTAATAACTTACGTATTAAATACTATTATTAAATATTTTGTTTAGAAAAGTTTAACAGAAAATTTTGCATACTTACTTTCCTAATCTCTTTGGTTATTGATTGAAATCTCTTAATGGAATTAAAATAATAATGACGACAGCAAAATAAAGAAGTGTTTAAAGGCATTTATAAAAACACTTAAAATGGGATTTTTATAAACGAAAAAATGCTGTAAAAAACACTTTTTCTATTTCAAAAACTCCCATTATATTAATGTATATTATTTATACATAATTAAGCACAAATAATAGAAAAATAATAATTCATTTACTTTCAAAATTTTAATATTTTTCTATCACTAACGTCTAACTAGCAAAAATATCCTTCGAAGCAAACCTTATTAAATGTGATAAACGGTGCGTCTACAAAGTTTTATCAGTTCACACGTGAGCGCTATGATTACGCTAAGTAATTGTTCCCGAAACCCTCGTAAAGGAAATTTAAAGTACGTCTTTTATGAACTTTGATAGCGTGTTGTAATTAAGATAGAAATAAACGATTAATGCGCTTACATCATTATCACGAGTGCTGTAATATGTACTTTCTACGGTTTTGAGTGGGTCGTAATTACTACAAAGGGGTTAAATCTTTTGTTCATAGTGCACGCCTTGAAAAATAAAATAAAATCTACCGCCATTACCTACTTGAATCCCCAAGTATAGTATGTGTTTGAGAAAATCATAGAATTACATTATTAACATCAATTAACACCTCTAAGTTTGAGGCTTTATATCGACACGCAATGAACAAAATTGGAGAAATAAAAACGTTTCTATATTCGTATTAAAGAACGAAACAACACTAGCAACAGACTTCTCAATTATAAAAGCATATTTGACTTGTCCTTTTGTTGGTATAGAATTTCATAGCACCACTGAGTGTAGTCCCAGACGTATAATTCCATCATTTCTATACAATTCTAGTTTTTCCTACAGCCAAGTCCGTCGAGAGATACGAACAATGTCCCTTATTGTATCAGAAATATCTTGATTGTAGGTACTAGGTACATACAAATGTATTGTTGCGATTATTTTCTAGTAATTGTATGAAGTTATATTGAACGTATCGTCTTTTATGAGTAGTACCTTTTGTACTGTCATTTTCATCACGTCATAAAATTTAATAGTACTAGTTAATAGTTATTTCAAAATATTATATTTTATAATATTTTGAAATATTATCTCCACCTCCACTTAAACAATCATAAGTAAAAAGTATATGTAGATATAATTTGAATTAGTTTAGTTATCATTAACTGAAGTAACATTCAATGTTACAAAATATCATGACAGTTTTGAATGTTTGCATGTAAATATGATAAAAAAAATGTTGTTAAGCTTGCCACCAACACCTGAATGATGACCACGACCGCTCTTCCAAGAGCGACTACGACAAGAAAGATGTTGTTTTAATATATCCCATGACCATGAAAAAATCGTACTGTTTTACAATAATAGATATCTACTATTATCGTTATAAAATCTGTATTTAATATGTAATAGTGCACAGTAATAGACTAGAGTAATACTCGTATGCGAGATATAGGTACGTCTGGACGCATTCAATTCAACGATAGCTCGCTTTATAAAGAACTAATTCGGTCTGCGATGGGAGCCATTAGAATGATTGCCGCCCCATCACGCAGCACATGATTCAAACGGACTGGGCCTCTTAAAAGATTGAATTTTATTCGTCTCGCTTCTGCAGACGCTGAATTAGAAATTAATAATGCTGAAACTTTGATCTGAGAGGCCCGGAGAGGTAATCGCTTGTTTAAACTGTTAGATCATTGTACGGAAAAGATTGGTTTCATAGATTATATTTTTATTATATAGATTCTTTGATTTTATATTAGCGTGGCAATAAAATTAATTATATGTTTTGTAATATACATATTCTAAAGTTTTTACTAGCCCATAATAAAATATCTATAGCCTTTCCTTAATTTAAAAAGCGTATAAAAAGTAAAATAAACTGCAACGATATTTGACAATTTTCATTTTTCTCGATATTCAAAACTAAAAACCTCAGTAGGCGACAGTCGGTTACTTACAAGTGCAACAGTTATACGTACATATGTTTTGCGCATAAATAAAGTGTAGGCGACACTCCCCAGTACAGTTAGGTGTTTACGTATATTTTATACCGGCGCCCTTATCAAGTCGCTACATTTCGCTTAGAGCGTCAACCGTCTAAAAATATTTACTTGCAACCATTCTCCCTCACATTACGCGACTTTAACAGCAGGTGAAAATTGAAAAAGTTCATGTTACGACCACTTCTAACATCTCGACGGAGTGCGCTGTCTAATTTGTATAAGGTGACATCGACACTCGGTTTTACTGTCACTAGATATATTTGCAATATATATTATATACCTATATATAATATATATGTACAGACTGTATGTACCCTTTACTTATTATTGTTGGACATTTTGCTGTGTATTAAAGGTGACAATCTAATCATATGATTATTTAATTTTTTAACTTATATAATGTTAATTAGAACTTATCAAGCGATTTTAAAATACATATGCTTTCTTTGTTGTCGAATCATTGGCTGTGCTATTTAGGTAAAACTTTCAAATATCGGTTTATTATTGCAATAGTGTTGCATCATGCTTATTAACTGCTACTTAGGTATGTTTGTTTTATAGAAGATAAACTACCTTAATGGAAGCAAAGACCAAAATCCAGCATGTATTCGCTTTTACAAGAAATAATGGCCGGCGATAATACCGCCATTAGAACAATTTTAAAGGCGGAGTCGCAGACGCATCTAGCAGACGCGAATCGCTCGTAAAAGTGAAATATTATAACCGCGTTCACTGAATTTGAACAATCGTTTTTTACACTCAGCTCCTGAATATGAGCCCTACATCAGATGTAGTTAAGACGCATTTCATACATAAAATTTAAATTGATTTTTTTCATTCCTTTTACTTTCAACGTGTTCATTCGGAGCGCATAAATTTAAGTTAAGTTATCTGTCACGTTTATCCGATCGACAAACTGTCTGACGAACGTACACATAATTGTTTATCTTTTGATTTAATAGCTGGAATAAATTACGAATTTGATTAATGTTTTTAGCACACATTTTTATCGCATGAGCTTGCTTAAAAATAAAGAGTGGCTCCAAATAAACGATCGGCAACTAAAAAGGGCTTGAATATAATTAATACAGTAATAAAAGAAAACAAAAAACGACGTTTGTGATTGCAAGTAGAATGCTTTAAATGATTGCGGTCGATATATCAAACGATGCCTTTATTAAGTCATACAAAAGGCTCTGAGAGACATTAAAAGAGTACCAGCAGAAACAAAAGATTACACACCATTAACTTGACATCACGTGGATACTTTAAGCGGTAACCCGAGAGCTCTCGTGACGAACAAAGCGGGAGGTGCGAAGTGCAATCAAGAGCTCTTGCCTTGAGTAAACAACTCGTTCGCTTCACACTTACTATGCACTTTTTTGGAAGTCTTTTATGTGCATGCAAATATTTATGAATATTGATCAATTCCAAATTTAAATCTCGTTAGGGCATCAAGGAGTTTGTCGTCTTGGAGATATTTATATTTAGCGATCTGGCAACAGACCATTTTTTATGTTATGCAATGAATAGCATCTTCAAAATAAAGATAATAATTGAATAAGGTTTTACTTAGAAATTAGATAAAAAACGTCCTTGTTGGTAGAGAATAAAGCTTTTTAAATTAATCAGAGCCAAATTTCCTGATAGCTTTATAAACGTAATTAAAACTTTCGAATGAGATTGTGCCTGATTTCTTTTTTAATTTCTTCCGACTTCGCTAATTTCGTCAGCGCGACGGGGGATGAACCCCTGTAATGTTCGAATCTTCGTAATTAAAAAATTAAAGGGTATTCGATAAATAAAAAAATACTATTTTCCTCTAAATAAATCACTACTATTTGGTGCCTACTTAATGTATTATACTTCACTCGGAAAGTTTATATTATATTATTTTAGAAGACTACGTCTATTTTCTATTAATTTCTTTAAATAGAAAAATTACGCAAACTTGGCTTTCTTGGTTTATTTATGTCTAGATTTAAAAATTACTTTTGCACTCATATGTTTCATTTATAAATATTATCTTGCATATTCTGTACGAGCTCTGTTTGTTATTCGTCAGTGACAGGTTTGTTCGTTCTGAATAAATTTTAAGATCCAGCGTTTTATGATGACCTATGTTATTTCGTATTTCTCTGTCGATAAAATGTAAAGCGTATATCTGAGGTGCTAAGAGCCTGCCCATACTTTGGAAGATCAAAGTAAATACACAATTTAACACCGTCCACTGGCTTTACGAGTGTTTACGTCCGCTGACCAGGCACCTTAAGATCATTGGATATGTGCGTAGGACATAAAAACTTTATAGACAAATAAAGTACTAGGGGTTCATCAGAAGACAGTAGGTCGTGTTGGGATCGCAAAACGATGGGACCTCATTTTTATTGCTTGTTACGCGTCATAAACACGGCCCACGGCCGAAAGTGCAGCCTGGATATATTTTACACGGTACGTAAAAGCTTAATAGTTGATGTGTGGTTAGATAATAACGGGAATATGTACTATATGATATCCCTTTTTTAGATTATATAACTTTTAAATATAAAACAAGGTTCGAGTTTTACTTGATAATTAATTTTAATATTGCCTATGTTATATGATCTCTCTATTGCTTCGAGCCTTTTTAAACTATTAGAATTCCCTTCGTATTTTAAAGATTGAATCGAAAACATAATCAATTGAATCTTCAACTAGAACAAAATCTGTCACGGACAGGGCACAAATACGTACCTTAATCCTATATCAAGTTCAATTGAACAGCGAAAACACAGACCGGGAGGAGATTAGCTCAAACATTCTAGGAGCACTAAAAATATAAATTCTTTGGGTAAATAAAAAGAGCACGTATCCAATCAAGTTAGTAAACAGTCTGGTCATAATATGCGATGCATAAAACCATATAACGTACGCATTTACGCGTAGCGATGCAATAAAAAATGTTTTTCTGTTTTATGCCTGTTGGTCGCCATGATAAAATACCCCAAGGTGTCCCTCACTGGCTGGCCGATACGTCTATTTTATGATTATCAAATTTCTATAAACTACATGTAAGCCTGCATTTATAGTTCTATGTTTTATTGACCACGACGCTGAAGACACCTTTTTGGTATTAAAATAAACCCCCTTCTTCAATTAAATTAGTTTTCTTGATACGATATTATACTACTGGAGTAATAACAATTATCTAGGAATAATAATAATATTTTTCTTGTTTACATGTTGCAAACGTTAAGCTTTGAATTATACATTTAATGTAAAATGATTCACTTGGCGACCCGATCAAAATTAAAGAACATAGGTAATGTACAGTTTTTTCTTGATTATGTTATTGTAACGAAGCATTAATAAATCTATTAAGTTAGTAAAATAAAAAAATACAAAGCGAGATATTAAAGCATTGACTATTTACTAGGAGACGTTGAAGGAGAGAGAACAAAGAAATGCAGATTTAGTCCGAAAAAATATGTACAGTTGCCTACAAAATTTGATTAACTTGTTAAGTTAAAAGTTTCCATTGGTTACACTGGTGTTGCAAGAATTTTGTAAAATACTAATAATAAACATATTTAGATGAAATATTTCTTACCTAAGATAAGGGTATAGGAAACTCATAGTGGATATTTTCACCTCAGCAAGCGATCTGATAGCAACATGGTAAGGTGTAACTACAAATATTACTAATTATCAAGATTCTAAGAACAATAAATCCAGTTAAATTATGTAAGTATTACGGTGTAAAGCCATTAATCTCGTATAATCGACATCTTAGGTCAGGAGTGTTTGAAATAGAGCCTCTGGTAATAATTATTGCAGATTGCGATGTAGACGTGAAAACGATTAATTTAACGGTAAACTTATTTATGAGACTAATAAAGGATGTTAGTAACATAACAAAGGATTCGATGATAAAATATAACTGAATGTTTAGTCGGTTTATAGCAGTATGACGACGAAGAATTCTTATTTAAAGGATAGGTAGTAGAAAAAATATGAAAAGCTGACTACAAAATTTGATTAACTAAAAGTTTTCATTGCTTACACTGGTGTTCCAAGAATTTTGTAAACTACTCATGACAATATTTGTTTGTAGGTACTATTCTCACAACACTTATATTTTACTAGCTGTTGCCCGCGACTCTGTCCACGTGGATTTTCATATTATAAACTTTGACCCCCTCTTCCCTCCCTTATAATCCTTTTTTCTTAGATTTTTTCATACA
The DNA here is from genome assembly GCA_026213755.1 of Eurema hecabe. Classification (NCBI taxonomy): domain Eukaryota; kingdom Metazoa; phylum Arthropoda; class Insecta; order Lepidoptera; family Pieridae; genus Terias; species Terias hecabe. The sequence continues at coordinate 6,023,524 of JADANM010003811.1, read as the reverse complement.
AATGTTTTTCCCGCTTTCTCCCGTTTCCTTGGGAATTTTGCAATATCCTGTTGCAAATAACCTTTAATTTTACTAAGGTGTCTGCATGCCAAATTTCAAGCATCTAACTTAAGCGGTTTAGATTTTTCATACAAAAGGTTTTTCCCGCTAATTCCCGTTCCCGCGGGAATTTTGGGAATTCCTTTATTAGCGGATGCCTACGTCATAACATCTACCTGCACTGCAAATTTCAGTCCGATCCGTCCAGTGGTTTGGGCTGTGCGTTGATAGATCACTATGTCAGTCAGTCACCTTTGAATTATAATAAAGATATATAGAGATAGTAGGTAATAAATGGCATAAAATAAAATATTGGAAGAATGGAAAGATGTTTTAATTTTATATTCAAACTTCTTTTCATACAAAGTGATACAAAATTAAAAACTTTATATCCTATAGTATTTCCGCGCTCTTGCGACAATCAAAAAATGCCACATGCTTAAAATTACTTGATAGCAATGTTGTCACTTCGAGGTTCATCTAAGAACGCAGAAATGTCTTAACTAACATATTCCACGTTTAACAAAAACATGCTCGAACCAAAAACCATAAATAGTTCCCAATCGGAACGTATCTCACTTGCTAATTACGTTCCAAATCTCAAAATCTGCGATGCAAATTCAATGTTCATTTAATTCTAAAACGGCTATTTACAGGGAAATACAAGTCTACCCGAGTAACCCGTACTTGTGGAAGTGTTATCTGTAAATTTGTAGCGGTAGGATTATACACGAATTCGAATACCCTTCAAGCTTTTCAGAAAATTTATTATACGTTCAGTAATCGTATAATTTAGTACCAGATAGAACGTCTTGCTTTTTCGGCCTTAGATTGCCTAAATAGTTACGTAAATACTGCATATTTGATATTAAAATTCTGTTGCATTTGTTATTGATTGTTCTACTGTTAGAAGCTTGCTGAATCGATGGTTTTGTAAAAGGTAACCTTTTGTCAGTTATTTATATTTACTTTACTTTGGATTTTATAAAAAATAGACTTCTACAAAAGATATTTAGTAGGTATATGGTAGTTACAATTTGGACTATCATCTTAAAAAACACGTTGTTGTTCAAATGTGGTGTCCCATAATGTTGAAAGCTACTTTTGCATAATCTTTCTAAGATAGCATCATAAAATGAATGCCAAAGCCATCATGAAAGAGTTATAGGAAAATAATGTCTTATTGATATATTTTATATGAAAAGGTGTTTTATGAGTATTGTCTCAATATCGAATTATCTAATTACAAGGAATTCAGTTAACTGTTTGTAAGGCGTTCACAAAATATTGTGGAATAAATTGTATTCACGGATTATTATGTTTATACCATTGTTCATTAATAGTATTGTTGATGGCTTGTGTATGCAAAATATGTACAAGGAATTTCTCGATTAAATTGTTCAATAGACGTTATAAAAACTACTTTTGTCATAGTCGGATAATAGTGAATGTATGAGAAAGGATATAAATTAAAACACATGATATTTTTTAAAGTTTTGTTATATTTTTATAAAGGTTTTGTATTTACCGTAGGTATAGTGTCATTTGAAATATATTTCAATGCAAATTAGCTTTTCATTTAGATAATGTGTAGTAGGCGATTAAGTATAACAAAATAAAAATAAGTAAAAAGATAATTTGCTGGGCAAAGTTTACGATACAATCAAAAAGCTTAACATTAGTGGAAAAAATGAAAATAACTAAGTATCGGGTTACAAATTGTGCACTAACTAAAGGTAAGATATTACAAATTATACTAACATCGAACTAAATAATAGAGCTGCTAACATAATATGGTTATTGATGCCGAAGCGGCCCACGAAATGGATCTGCGTTGCTTATCCATTATACTACACATGTATTCTACAATTCAAAGATCCTTGTCGGCGACGAAAGCGGTACAAGCCATAAAATCATTATGCATATTGTATTAAGTGGCTCCATCGCAGGCAAAGAAAATTTAAATTTCATACAAAGTCTGTCCTTAGACGTAACTTTCGCCACGGCCTGCGAGCAAGGCTTTCTCTCTCTAAATTAATTTCCAGTCAATAACAGTCAAACAAAATTGGACTAAACAACAAGGAATTTGTACTTTGGGAGATGTGATATCATAGAGAATCGACTAGGTCCTCATCAAATGAATTAAATACTTAATGAACATTGTATCCATAATATATAATATAAGCAATATAAAACGTAACATAATCGGAAACACTAGACGATAATATAATTCTGCTAAATAACTGAAGTAATTCAGGTTAATCGCCAGACTTGTAATGGGACAATTAGAACTGACATCCTCGAATGAACGAGCGATTTATTCGTAAGCCGATGTTATCGACTAGAGACGGCTTCGACGACTGGAAATGCACTGTCCACTACAAAACTGACAACACAGAATTGTCTAACAATATAATAAATTGAATAGAATAAAAACTTCGCTAAATTTTGTACCACAAACGTATCTAGCGTCGTATTAAAATGATATGCATGCGAACAGCGACACTTTGGTAAAGATCACGACTGCAGAATTGCTGCCCGCTCATGCCTCAAATAAAAATGTAAGGTCCACCGTCCTACCCACTACACATCCTGCTATTGATCAGTTGGCCGCTTGTTCGGGAGTCTGCGTATCGATATCATATTAATAGTAAATGTCACAACATCAAGCTGGTATAAAAACACTAAGCCTACTAAAACTACTACCTGCGAAAACTCTTTTAAAGAGTAAACTTACACGCTACATTCGTAAAGTAACACAAAGCCCGCGCTGGGCGGGCGTAATATCAGTATCCGTATAAAATATAACATGTTTTTTTCCCTCCTTAGTTTTATTACAATTTTCTGAAACAACCTTAAATACTAAACATGCTTTACCAACATTACAAAATAGACAATACAACGCTCACTATCATTATAAATTATTAGTTTTTTTTTATAATTAAATAATTACAAAATGGAACTTCACTCGCTTACAATAACTGCTTAGAACATCTTTTGTGCCAATTCCACATGCATCGACTTTAGCGAATGTATAAAAATATACAGAAACCTATCGAGGCATTCTAAAAATAATATCATTTTTCAATGGTATAAATTACCTCTATCATATATTATTGAATATTTTAAATGACTTAACATTATATCAAGCGCTTAATTTTAAACAATAGACATTAAAATCTAACCGATTGGCGTTTCCTTACTGAGCTTCTTCACCCCGTATCCTTCACGTCTTATCCTATTCCAGAAAAATTGTAACTAAACAAGAGATCATATTAAAAGACCACACGACCACATATTGAGATAAGTTATAAAAACCGCTAGACGATAATATATAATGATGTACTTAAAAATACGGCATAAAATACCTTTTTGAATATTTTATATCTTGCAAAGAAACATCGTACACAGTTATTATAAATTGTCTCATCTGACAGTGCAGTAAACCTACACAAAGTGAGGAAATTTTTATAATACGACAAATATCCATTCATCCAGACATTCATTAATTATATCGAAAACAAAGTTTTATAACGTAAATATGCTCCAACGGAAAGCGCTTATCTATTGAAATTTCACACCATTGAGAGATGAATAAATTGATCCCAATCAATCGAGCGTGACAATTAAACAGTAGACATGAAAGAAATCCATACAAGACAAAAAAGCTTATTGATCACTAGAAACGCACGTTAGGTGAAGACTTATTAAACTACGAATAAAAAATACATGGCTTCCGTGAGCTTTATTAGGAAGAAATCTCAATTCGGTCAAGATGACTCCCCAAGGCAGCCCACGAGCCGTACAATACCTATTATCGCTGTGATACACGTAACGAGCTCTAACACTCGATTTTGTCTTACAAAAATACTACAACTACGATTTCAATAAAAAACGTAAATTACTTGATGTTTAATTTACGAATTTTTACACATTAATAAAAAAAAGTTAACCCTAAATTACTTGTTATCCATACGAAAGTACAAAACGTTACGCTATTACAAATTATGACACTCATACCCTGATGCACCCCGCGCATTACGTAGTAAACGTTAGTCTAATTGCCTTGCAATAACTTAATTATTATCATTAAACAATTCGTAAGATTATCACCAATATGATTGTCTGTGCAACATTTCCAAAACCGTTCCAATTAGACACACCCCTTGAATTAATTCATTCGACTGGCGCCGAGGCCTCCGATCGCGAAAACTATCGCGGTTTCTGAAACAGGCAATTTTTTGCGCAGGTGTTATTATGTTATTCTTCAGACCACATTTCACGGTATCCATGCGCTAAAGCATCCCTCTACCCTCGCTGTACCAAAATCTTAGTCTTCAACTCGATCACAAGTAAGTACCACGTGATACATGGATGATTGTTAAATTGATAAATGCAATGGAACGCGACGTTAAGCCCTACCTAAAAAGTTAATACAAATGTTAATATGTTACTTACTACATAGTGTAGAAAACATCGAGTATCAAAATATAATTAACACGTTGATTTGCTTTCACTAACCAATAACAGCCGTATACTAGAATCAGCCAATGCGTTTGAAGTAATTTTGAGCTTAGTGGACGCAGTTTCAATATTGCATATTTGATCACCTATAATGGGGTTTCCGTTCGCAGTATCAAAATGTATCAAATAGTTAGTGGCATTTAGTTTTGTATAAATTTTATTATTATTCGGAGCTCATACGAGGAACAGTCCTTTAGCATTATGTACAAACTTCTCTTAAATTTTCCACTGGTTCCTTATTTTCCTTATCACAAAGCTTACACCTAGCATAACTTTATCCGCGACCAAGTCTTCTGACTATCACAATTTGGGACCAACCTTAATCATCGGAACATTTAAATTTTAAATATTTCATGTGATGGGGCTTTTTTATAGATTCAAGTGACGAAGCAAAGGAGAAAAGCGCGTAACACCATTCTACAAATGGGACATCGGGTACAGTTAATAATAATTTATTTTAAATACCTATATGCGATGCGTTGACGCAGCGCCTATGACCAGAATGTACACAAGTTATAACAAAACTCGCTTGGCACGAGGTTATCATTAAGAAATAAGTAATATGAAAAACGTGATGATGACTTAAGAATAGATATGACCACAACCATTCGTCTCATTCACACCAATTAATATTATTGAATGAAATACCTAAATTTAAGGGGAACTACCGCGGAAATAAGGTACGACTAACCTATGTTGAAAAGCGGGACCTGACCTTACTACGCGAGAGATTATTATGACGTCTCTAATTACTGCGTGCTACTATGCTACTAATCTAATAGGTTTTCAATAAATATAAAATTCAAATAAATATATGTGAACTAAAATAGATGATATAGTTTTACATTAAGTAACAATTTTCGCTCCTAAATCGACCAACGAAAAACGTAATTCATATAAATGAATATAACGAGTCACTAAGACGTGAGTTGAAACAATTGCGCGTTATAATCGTATTTAGGATTTACAGCAACTATTTAAGATTATCTAGATCTGTTACTTAATATGTATTTGATTAAATTTATAAAATTTGCAAAAGTAACAAATTGTTTCTTTGTACTTTTAAGCAATTCACTAAATTACACCACATTAAAATTCAACATGAAGAAATTTGAATGTAGGTGCTAAATAAATTGTTATTAATTACAAAAATTTAACAAATATATGTGCAAATAAACTAAGAAGTTGGCAACGTTTGTGTAATTACATTTATTAAAACTGAACGAATAACTCACTAAAATATGAATAATCAAACACATACTACGCTTAATTTTTGAATGCGAAGGGTCCAAGTAATATTGCTACAGCGTAGCCTCCTTGAGAGAGAGCCTCCTTGTACAACCTTTCAAGTTTTGTTTAATATTATGTACTATGTATTATGTAAATCGAAATTAAACAAGAAATGTTAAAATGGAGCAATCATAGAATATAATTAATGTTTCGATTATATCAAATAATATTTTTATTTTTAAGTTCTTCAGCAAAAGGATGTGATGCAGAAATAATATACGTCTTTCTCTTTAGAGTCATCTGCTATGTTGTTAATAAAATTTCCTATTTTAATATCTAAAGAGGTAATTGATAAGATCTTAAATATCGAAACGTTAATAATAATAAAAATCGATTATATTTGTATTGGAGGACTTTGATATATCGTATATTACGGGATATTTACCACTACATTATAACTTTGTACCGGAAAGAGGGGATTGACCTTTACGAGTCATTGTAAAATGTTCTATAATAATCTAAGATAGATGGCTCTGTATTTGACTATTAAACAATATGATTGTATAATTTGTGTTTCTCTAGATAACGCGAACTGTAATGCCATTTCACTATCATTTGTACATGGTCACCATCAGATGATCTGGTTCTTTTTAATATTTTTCTAAATATACCAACAACAGCTCTCCTCAAAAATTTATTTTTTTTTCTTATTTTTTTTCAAATATTTTATTGGTTACACAAATTCATTAAGTGTATATTAAACTTTTAAATATATTTCTATATTCGAACGAGCAAACTTCGATAAAATTAAAATTGATTAACATATGACATGGCGTTACAGTTTCGCGGCTATGTTTAAAATTATTAGGGATTTTGATATTGTTGATATTATGTACTATCGATTTATGGCTAAACTAGAAATACGCAATAATATATCTCAATAAACACTTTGTAAGCATCTGCGTGTACAATAAGATTTACGGCATATTTACAATACTATTTCACCGTGCTTTCATTTTTAGATATATTCTCGATCTTAGAATAATAAGCGGATAATACAAATATAAAAAACGTTAGAGAGGTATAAGTACAAACACACACGACGGGCTGGCTCTTACTATCCATTTGTAGCTTTCTTCGCGATATTACGAAACTTTATGGGATTACCAAATACTACGAAAACTGCTTCTTCTAGTTTCAATTATTTTTAATGTAATATCAAAATGAATAATTCTGAATTACCGAGTAAATACTATTCTTCAGTCGGGGAATTAATTATATTTTTCATTGAAAGTTAAAGTCGTGTATCGACCTGGAGTTATTTCCAGTACAATAGAATGTTTTAATGGATGGTAAAGCCAGCCAGTCATCCAATCAAACCGTGCCATATGACAAGGATGACGATGATGGTGCAGTGATGCGGATGATAAGTGATGATGAGGCTTTCACTATCGGACAACGGTCCTTTATAAATTTCCTTTAACTTTCTACTTAATAAGGGATAATGCACGCGCGATTATTAAGACGGTGCTACAAAGACCTTAACATTGTTGGAAAATTTACTATTAATAGCAATTTTCAAATCATATGTTAATGAATTATAGCTTCAGTCAAATGATACGTCGTCTCATCGACTACGTAAATAATAAACTCGCGCGCATTCAATCTACAGATAAATTTATAAAAGATAAATGGCAGTTTCGATTTTAGAAGAATGCAAAAATTTTCACCTATAAAAATCGTCAAGTCTTTATAGAATTATTGCCTACGGTGTGAACTACGCAGCTCACTGATTTAAAATATCCTTGTAAACAGTTATAAGCGCCTAACAATCCGCACCACTTGAAATAGTCACTAAACACACGTCTACACCTATAAAATTTATCACTTTTAATCACTTTGCGAGTAAGTATCAAATGTATCAAAAAACTTATCTAAAATCGTTATCTTTAAACGTTAATGAGTAAATGTGCATCACTTCGACGCTTACGCGTGTGTCGAAGCGTCATACTTACAAATAAATAGACATTCATGATAATTATAAGAAAATCTTAATCTAAACTAAGATAGACGTAGCAAAATTTTAATATAACAAAAAATGTTCGAACGAAACTTCAGTGATAAGCGGCAGCCTACCCTTGTATCTGATTCAAACATCGAGACTCGTTTTTATTTGATATGGCACGATCCCAAATAAATACTTTTATAATTTATTACGATCCGCGTATCACTGAAGTCTAACAAAAACCAAAACAATTCCTCGATATAGTTAACCTTACAATAATCGTAATACATAGGTATCGACAAGCTAATCATATTATTGGTGACACAGCAATCACTTATAAGTAACCCCTACCGACAGTAAGTGAATAAATGAAAATTGTTAATTAGGACTTAGGAGATAACCTAACGCGGCATCCTCGTGATGTCTCTCGGGTGAAAGTGCCGCTTTGGTGGGAGAAAATAAAGATTGCAATAAACCTACGAAAATATTGTATAACACTTAAGTTAAAGTTTAAAATTTTGCTAAAATAAAACATAACTAATAAACTAAATTGAACTAAATAACACACCATTCGAACCGCCCTATCAAATAGGGTCACCGTATCAGTATCACTGAAATCGAAGAATCAATAATAAAAAAAAATCTTTTCGCGTCCTTCAGAAGGAGTAGATGCAGCCGATTCAAAAATTTAAACAAAAAATGCAATCTCTGGTGTCACTCTACCGCTAAATATTACTTTCGATAAAACAACATCTATCTATTCGAAACAACAAAGTACATAATAAAATTAAAATAAAATCAATAGGACGATCTAAACCGATACATAAAATTACTTTCAATAATACCAACTTAATTTAACAAAAATATTCTAGCCTCCTAGGAGGAAAGTTCCGGTCGTCAGCGGGCACAGTGCACTACGCGATCTGGTTGAGATAGTCGATGAAGTCGTTGGAGAAGAGCTGCAGGCCGGGCTCGGCGGGCGCGCGCCGCAACCCGCACCCGGCCCCCGCGCCG
>JADANM010003811.1:5992913-6014612 GCA_026213755.1 Eurema hecabe | reverse complement strand
CGTCGACTCCGCCCGTGAGCTCATATTCGCGTTCACGTTGGGCTGCAGGAGGGATAGCGACTCGGTGATGCTCGCGATGCTCGGATTGAGGAATTTCTCTTCAGTGGAATCTGGGCGCGAGGCCATGCTTGTGTTGACGACGGGCCGCAGGGCGGGCGGCGAGGCGCGGCGCGGGGGCGAGGGCGCGGGCGCGAGGCCCCAGGGGTCCGGGGTGCCGGGGGGAGGCCCCGGCACCGCCGATTGTTATGGCCACTGCTGGAACAGCGGGTACGCCCGTTTCGTGAAGCAGTAGGTGAGCGGCTTCACGAAGTGAGTGTCCACGACGCGGCAGTGCGGGCACGTCACCGGGTGCGAGTAGTCCGAGTAGTTCAGCCGCTGGTGCGGGTGGAGCAGCGGCTTGTAGCAGTTGTTGCACTGGGAAACAACAAAATAATTTATGAATTTTTGTAGCCAAAAACTTCTTTCAGTGATTCCAGCTTGCACGAGGCTCTTTTAATTATGACTATTCTGCTTATTGCTATTAACAAAGTAGTATAAACCCAAGAGCTCACCTTCAATCGTTCAGCACAACACGGGGTGGCCATAAAGATGTCGTAGGAGTACATGGTGCCCAGTACGAGAGAGGAGCCGTCCCACTTCTGTCCGCAGAACCGGCAGCGGATGGTACGTTCGGGGTCGCACCGTTCCAGGCACCCCATGCATACGCACGTTAGGTACTGTGTGCGACCTTCCACTTTTACCTGTTGACAAATTGTATGTTATGTTTTATTATTAAACTTAGAGAGCTTTGATACAATCGGATAACTTAATTAAGCTCATTAAACAATGCATGGAAGACAAAAATCCTTGGAATATTGTTGCTTAACTAATGCTCCCAGGGCGGTGACCATTTTTGTGTATTAATATAATTACCTATTTATATTAAAAGAGAAAACACCAGATTTTCTTAATTGTCTTCCGAAACGGTGGCGAATAATTGTTTTGTTATATCGTGACGATTTAAGTGTAACTACATTGCTTCGTTCAATAAAGATATATTTGCCATTGACTTTTATTATGAAATCTATAGTTGCAAGCTCAACCTGAAATTTCCTTATCGTTACTAAAACATTAACGGTTTAGTGAAAGCAAAATTAATTAACATTTATATTACGAACATGTACCTATCATTTTAACTAAGTAAACAGCGTAGCTAATTAATTATTGCCCTTCCCACCTACGTATTGATAGAAAGCTTAAGACTTTATGAACCCTATGATAGAAGTAACTAACTGTTCGTTGAATAAGAGTCTAATTAAATACTTTTTTGTTGTTATAATAGATTTTGTATGTGACAATGAGAAACTTATTACTTCAACGGAACAGAAATACTCCTAGGTACCTAGGTTTCCATTTATAAGCATAAAATAAAAGCGCTTACAAATGCGCTGGAATATGAAGGATAAGCCATTGAAATATGTCACCTGCTAGGGTTAGTCCGAATGGATGAGGGGGAATACTAATTCTATCGCCAAACAAACACAAGTATCCGTGAGCTCACGTTCTTGTAATTCGCTGAATAAACAACGCCGAGTCGAGAAGTTTGTCGCTTGAATTGCGACAGGGGACGCTATATTGTAGACTTGAACAAACTTTGCCACATCTTATTTAACTTGAGAAATTTACTTTTCTGCAATCCTCGCCAATTTAAAACGTGTTTTGTTACACCCCATGTTTAATTACGACTGTATCGTTGATGTATGGATACGTTTGAAACAAATAATAAAGCGTTAAAAACAAACATTCATGAAACTTTATGGCTCCGCTAAGACCGTGATAAATTCGTTAGGAAATAGATTTCTCTAGCCTGTCCTAGAGCAAACAGACGTCAAGTCAATTGTGTTACTGGCAGCGTTTTTTTCTACTAAACCTACATATTTAAAAATAATAAAGTGATTACCTCGACAGCGCTGCTGGTGTGTTGGCGAGGGCTGAGGAAGAACGTGCCGTCGACCAGAGGGTACCGGTCGAATACGTGAAGGGTCTCCTTGCACAAAGCGCACGAGACCCTCGGTTTGTGCTGACCGGCCAGCGTGGACAGGATGAAGAGCCTGGTGTCGTCGTTGCCGTGGTTACCCTCGTCCTCGATCTGCATCAAACAAATATAAGCTTAATATAAATTCATTAACGGGTTAGCTACTTTGTCTGAATTATACAGACAATAACAGTATTGGCGACACTCCTTAAAATCTAACTAACCCAGGAAAAACTCGCTCTTAAACGTAATCAGTCAGTAAGTATATAATGTCACGGTGTTGAAGTCTAAATAATAACCGCAACACTGCTATAATAATAATGGCGAAAACGTAGCTTTGTATAATTAATATAATTGTAGAAAACTGTCTTGTTATCCATTTTGCAACACTTAAGTAAATTGTTGTTTATTTCAATATCGTTAACCGACGTCATTCTTAGACGAGAAATCTTAAAACATTATATTTATAGTTCAGACATAAAGCTCAAAGGAAACCGAAACAAAAGTGCGGTTAGCGACCATATAATGGTAACGCAATAGAAAACAATGTAAAGCTGGATTCATGCCCGCTGTTTGCGTTTAGAGCTCGTAGGAAAACCACGCTTGCAATTTCAATATTTCATATCCCCACATTTACATATTACGATTAATGCATCCACCCACGACACTTACCGCAGTAACTCTCCCTTCGTAATAACCCAAGTAAATGACTGCATAAAGTTGAATAATGAAAGGCTGAAAGGCAATTACGCTGAATTCGGAGTCGAAGTCAAACAATAGCTCACGAGCGCCAGAGATCGATTGTGAAGCAAAATTTGTTCACGTACGAACAATTTGTGAACGCGAATAATAATGAAAGTTTAACGAGTTACTGCTGCACTCCAAACTTAATTAAACATATTATGAAGTGTTACACCCTCAGATATTTCATTTACGCAATGTATCGCTAGCTCATCGCGTGCCCATTGTTAGTCGACGCGGATGATTTTGTTGTGTTAAACATGTGTTACATGCATACGTCTGATAGGCAACGTCATGTACGAGCAGACTAAACTAGATGTGTAATGCAGGATGTATAATTTGCAAGCACGTTGTGCATTCCAGTGTGCTTCGATGTTAGCATTCCTATTATACTATTAATAGAATGACGTCGTGACACCAGGAACACATAAAACGTCCCAGCAAGTGCAATGACCTACGCAAACAAACTCAATATGATTTGCCGTGTAGAACACTGCACTTTGCCAAGAGACGGAGCGGGGGTAGCCATCCGGCATAGCAATCGTTTGATAACTTCCCAAGTTTAAAATGAACATTGCCTTGCTATTTCATTCGATTGACATTTGAATCAATTAGATTGTATTTTGACTGGCAACATGGTTGTTAAACGTAAATGTCGTTGTTTTGTGATAAATAACGATTTAATAGAAGCGGGCTGCAAGGGACGCGTATGATTGATTCGTCTAGGAACGGGGACCGTGATTGATATATCCATATTCCATGTTGCAAAATACGGATATACGATCTTCGTGCATTTTAAAGTGCATTAATTAAAAGGGTGCGAATGGTGCCTCAGGACTAATGAGAGACAATTAAATTGTTAAGTGTCGCGTTCAGGAAAGTTTAGTGAGGTTACAGGTCGCGGGCAACGACCCGCTAAGACTGCCACAAAGTTGCACAATTTACTGTGTTTATACGAACGATATTGCGAGATTGATGAGTAATTTAAAGAACACTATTTATTTACTCAATCCGATCACGATTCGTCTCGCAATCGTCGCCTTTACATTATGCGACTGATCCGTGGCTGTTAAATAAATACACATAGACGATCCCTACTTTGTGTTAGTATGGTTGTTAGCTGTCCAAGTATTAATGAAAGACCATTTAGTTCGTTCAACAGCCAGTTAACATGAGCACTCTGCTAAACGACAGTCGGCTGGTATTTCCTACGTTACGTTAAAGAAACTTGGCTGCCGGTGAAATGGTATCACTATGAGAATTTCCATACTAGGTATCTTCTTAATGTTTTTGACGCTTGAATTTCTTATTAACGAATCTAATTCTTATGCAATTAAAAATAAATTAATGCTTCTTTGAATAATTTGTAAATAAGTTTCATAATGTAAAAATTCAGAAATTTATAATAGAATTCAATTAATAACGTTGGCATTCCTTGAGCATAGTTATTCGATTAATGTTTACATAGCGTCCAATTCAATTAAGATGTCTAGAAGATCAAAAATTTAATAAACCATCGCTAAATAAAAAGCAAGACTAATTAATAAATCTTTATACGTGCTTCAAATTATTTGCCGGTCTTTATGCCTTTTGTTTGCTCAAAATAAACAACTGGTTACTCACCAGTCACCACGCAGACAACCTTCGTTTTCCATTGTCTTTGCTATCTTTACTGTGACTGTTTTAAAATAAGCTTTTAATATAAAAACCTCGCCGGCATTAATGTTGAATAACTTTAATAAATCCGAATCGTTCCCCTGCTTGGCTTATTTTTAATTAGGCAAATGAAAGTTTCCTATTATACTCGAGTCGTCGACAGCCGGCGTAAGTAGCGCACAAATAAAAATTAAATACAAAGAACCCTCTGCAGAGAACGCAAAGGCCATGTAAAATGAGAAACCTAGCCACAAATCCAATTAGCCGCAACCAGATATCGAATGCAATAGATATTGGTGAAATGTACTAGGGTTCAGAGTGTAGTTGTGCAAAGAAGGAAGGGACTGTATCGGCAATAAATGTTGAAGATCGCTTTAAGCATATTGCAGACGTTTCGAGATTTTTGGTATGAGCAGGACAGCGTACAAAAGCAATTTTTCACTAGCGCCATTCCAAACAATAAGTCTGCGAGTGGATGGTATTTGCGATGCTCGATACATTTATTCTGACGGTTGCGTTCTGTTTCATGTTTGCTATTGTCTGAGAGCTTCATGCTAATGCTTTTTATAACGAAAAATGCATTTACTATTAGTAATATTGTTTATAGTTAAAGGGAGTTATTAATTGTTAATGTACTACGCATACAGTCGTACATTGTTGTGAACATTCGCCTTGCTAAATATACTGCGATTTATACAATCGTAGCCATCACTCTTGCTTGTAACTTGTCCGCACCTCATCAGTATTCGACTGTCAAAGGATTGTGGATTATGTAAATTTCAAACATTTATTACTGTAGCAACGTGGCGGATCCACATAGTCGATATACCGTCTTAACTCTGGACTTCAATTTGTATTTAACGTGCTCATTTTGTCGAAATTTTCACACCCGTACATGCCTTTTATGTCTAAACATTTACAATATTTACTTAAATAACAATATAACACGCGAATATAACGTAAATTCCACATTTCATAATTAAGATATTTTCTCGCTCGAATTATAATCAGGCACGAAAATTCCACTTTTGGCACATCGCCGAACCTCACAACATTGTAAGAAGTTTAACCGTTTTAATTTAACCAAACCTTTTCGCGACACATAATCCCTACCTACCTACGTGTTGAAATTGTATGAAAATTCTCAACAGAATACCTACCTGCTTAAGTAGAGACGGAATCATGTCGTTTTATTGCTTGAGAAATAGCGAAATGTATTCCTCTAGGGGAAAATGAAGTGCAGAACGAACTATCTCATCACTTTACGACGAAAATGTAAAAGAATTTACATTCAAACGAGTGTAAAAATTCCTAAACGCGACGCGAGTGGGCGGACTGCGATGGGATTTTGATGAGGTTCGCGTCAAATGCCGACTGAAACACTCTTGTTTTATTTTAATAACACTTCATGGAAAAATCTTTTATATACCGTATATAATTAAACTTTAAAGATAAACAAGCAATACATGTGTTTTATTCTATGAATCTTTGCAGACGTAACGACTATCTAATATCTATCAGCAAACCATTATTCTGATAATAAGAAACGTTACTACTCTTATTAAAACAGAAACGACAAGAAAATGTCAGTGCAATTTGTGACTTCTCAACAATTGCAACAAAAAATTGTCAACATTTGGATGTGACAATTCATTAAATAACACTACGTCGAATAAGAAAGAAGAACAAAAATATTGAAAACAAACTGATTTCAACATGGAATTGAAGTACCAAAAAGAATTTGTACAAAGGAAAGATGTTAGCTTAGCCACCGTCGAGACGGGTGCTTCATACATGGAAAACTACTTATCCTAACTTGGTTTTATCGTTAGCTGTATTGTTATGTCTGTTACTACCCATTGAAGTAATGTCATTAGTGCCACTAGATAATGGCTACTCGTTTTACGCTCTGTAACTTGTTCATAAATATATTGTGAGAAATTACATCACCTTTAACGTACTAATTTGAATAAATGTTCATACCAACATCGCTATATCGGAGATAAATTAATCAAGTATGTCGTACTTGATCAATAATTTATTGCTTTAAAATAACTCCTTTGTCCAAGCATAAAATCATATACAAATAAACTGATTGATGTAGGTCAAGGAGTGCTTACTCATGAGCAATGGGTAAATAAGCGATGTTTAATATTTTACTTTAAAATAGTTTAAATAAACAACATTGTTGGTACAAAGCGTTGTATAGTGTACCTATTGGCTTGCGTAATGCTGAAATCAGTATCGTTGCCAATTAGTACTGCTAATGAGATTAATTGACGCTTTTGCTATTTTTTTAGACTTAAGCAACGTAGTGCGTGCTAATGTGCTAACTAGACTTACAAACATTCTTGCTTTAAGCTTATTCTGAGTAAAAAATTGTACAAGTATAATTACATATAACCACACCAAGAACAACCTTACTTAATCTTAAATACTGTTAGGTGGTGATGGTATTATCAATATGAAGACCAATCAGAGAATCAATATGACGTCGGTATTTGAAAATATTTCAGAATAAAAAATAATTAAGTAGATTAATCAACAACCAAATTCTATATTTATGCAATGGAAACGAACCATTAATTATTCTGATAATTAATCTAACAATTTGACAAATAGCAACACACTAATATTAATTTTGGTTGGCAAATTAGGTGTCTGTGAGAACTATTCACTGTATTTCATAATAAATCCTATATTATCTTTTAGGTGTATAAAATAATAAAGTTTCGGGTTGCTATGTAAAATAATAAATAAAAATATTTTTTTACTCAATAAGGAAGAAAACTTACAGTAACGAATACTATATTAAAATACTTTTATTTAAAATCCTTATCGTCGTGTTATTTATATTTGTCGGTAAATTCACGTGGTCAAACACGTGCTACAAACAGCTGAATCAATAAGAAATTTATAACATACAAAATGGTGTATTATTACTCTATATATAACTAAAAAAACGTTATACAATAGGTACCTACTATGTTTATTATAAGCATATAATGGACTTTTGATTATCTTAATCGCTCTTAAAAACAATAGTCAAAATTCTCTAGAACATTTCAGTACAGAATCTGAATCTTTAAAACTTATTTACAAACAGCATTGAAAGTTGGATCTTCTTCGAGAGTATCTCTTCAAGTCTAATCTAATCCCTTGCGGCTGAGTAAACAATGAATCCCTGTATTGGATTAATTGCTTCGATATCAGAAACTTGATCGGGCTGGAACGCCAATACGTCTAGAAGTGGTGGCGAAGATAATGAAATGTAACCAGACTATATTAATATTGTAAGCCGTTCACGATTGAATTTATATTGGATCACCAGATGTGTTCATCAGCTCGTGTCTTGAGTAGGTACATCATAATACATAGTCAAAATTTACTATGAATAATTTCGTATTGAAATTGAGTGCGAAAAAATATTTACCTTAAAACCTTAACAAACTTCATTACAATATACAACTAATTTTATTATAAACCTCAACGAATACGCGTAAATTATTTTTAATGGAATCCTATACAGACGAAATAATAACAACCAAAGCGACATTGCGAATACAGGCTGTAATTATCGTCTTTTGCTTGCAAATAAAACTGTGTACACAGCATGCAGAAACATACCGAGCCGGCTGGGGAAACAAAAATATTATTTCAAAATGGAAATTCTTTCCACTTCAGCTCGACTGAAATTGCTATTATCGTTAACTTTGAACGTGTGGTAACGTACTTTGTGGTGTATGCCCGTTTTTAGTAGCATGCTTTGAGGTTTCATGGCGATATAGTGCCTGCATGTAAGGGTAGCCGGTGCAAACTAGACGCACGGTCTAACAGACATTTGATTTTGCAAACACTATACGGACGTAAAGCACTACGGTTATACAAAACACGTTTTAGTAGCGGGTAAAAATATTTTACTGAGATGATTTTTTTTCAATGTCCTTAGTATTAGTCTAATAGTGAGTATAAATAGTTATAAAGGAACTATAATACTACACGAAGGTTGTATTAATAAAATAATACCAGTCTTTAAATCAAACGGAAGCATAAAATATGACATAAATAAATTCAACCTTGTCTAGTTTAATGTATGCAAATCTTACGCTTTTCCTATATCGTGTCGTGTTGGGATTAATTGATTTAAATGTTCTATAAATAACGTAATATAACCTTTTGTTTTCCATGACTTGTATAGGTATTCAAATGGTGTTTGTTGGTGAGTTATTATGTATTCAGGAAGAATTAAGATATGATAATTGTATTATGACGAATATCCAAGGTATGTTGTTGTAGTTTAAACCCAGTAAACTTGGTCTATGAAATATGCATTCAACCACTTAATAAACCAATGCTGTCTAACTTTAAAATGCTCGTCTAAACTTCACCTATGTCAACAATATAATATAACAGTTTCCAACAAACTTGCGTATGCATACTATGAATTACATTCGATACAAAAATAACTGATAACACTTATCATACGCGATATGCTAAGCGACCGTATGCCACCCGATAACCCTGCACTAAGTTTATGTCAACGATGCCTTATCGAGCGATATTTTGCAAAGTTGCTCATAAACATCTTTATGAATTTCTATAATTGCAGTACAAGACTGTTGCAGATATACTTCTGAAGATATTTATTACTTCACATCATGTACTGGTTGGTTATGTAAGTTGAGTTATCTATGTTGTCGTTTTAACGCCGCGATATGAGTGAACTTTGTCGTTGTTTATTGTTAGTGCAGGTTCATAATAATAAACAAACATTATATAGGAATATTCTTGGAAGATACTCTTTCTACGAGTGAATTTCCCTTTCCATGAGCTGCAATAAATTATTTGAAATGAAAGTGTTAAAACTTATTACGTAATTAATAATAAAAACGAAATAAAAAATTGAAATTTTTATCAGATCACGGGAGCTTTCGTGTCGCGAATTCGCAAGTCTGTTTAAAACGAATGTTAATTAAAATCCGTCCAAGCGAGTCTGCCGCGTAATTCCATTATTAACTAAAGCAAAATTTAAACATGACGTGCATTTATAAACTTATTTGTTAAAGCATATTATATTTAAAAAATACTGTCGTAATATTAGATAGTTCTGTCGAAAAGGTGTAGATTAAATTGTGTAGTAAATCTGATAAATTAAGATTTTAAAAAAGTTAACTGCAGTTTTTCCTTGATTTGTTTTTTTAAATTAGGAAATCTACCACCGCGTCTTAAATCAACAATAGATTTTTCTACGTTTATCCGTAACCCATTACACCTAAAGTATTACGTATTGATATCATGTACACACTTATCTATATAATGTGTGTTTTTCCTTTTGTGCATTTTTGTAAAAACAACAAACAACATACTAATATAATCGTATTTCTGATTATGCTCAAGAAAATATATGTAATCTTTATATCAGTATAAAATTGATAGATGGTAATAATGTTATCGTTCGGTTCTGTGACACTACAATAACAAAATGAATTATGTTAAACGTATAATAAAAATGCATTGATAATATTATTGATTTTATTTTAAATTGTCTAGGATTAGAAAGATCCAGAATAATAATTTTTTCACCCATAATGAAGATTTTAATTTTAAAGACTAATAAAACAAAAAAGCGAATCAATAAAAAAGGGTTGTGTATTAATATAATCGACTGTCATAATAATTACAAACAACATTATATCAATGTTTTGTTGTATTGAAATCGCCATGATGGATTTTAATATATAAATTTTGAAAAGTAAATATTAAACAAATTTTATCATGAAGCGCAAACAGTAAACAAGGATGAGTGACGTCTGCATCGATAAATTCTGCATATTTTTGTAGCAACTGAACAAATGGTTATTGAACGTCGAAAATGTGTGTAAATAAGTGGAATAATTATGTCCAAATACATTGCATAATTTGCTACAGAAATACAGTTCGCACGCTACGAGAAGTCGCAAGAAAATTTAGCTTAATTTCTAATGTACCATTTAACGTAATATTTATGACATGGAATCTTGTTACACCTTTCGTAATTTATTAGTAGCTCCTTTTTAGCGTGTGGGAATGCGAAAATGTATATGTATAAGTAAATAATATGATAATCATGGTATTAAAGCCTAAATATTGATTACCAAATTGTTGTGCTGATTAATGTGAATTCGTAGATTTATTACATAAGGATTTTTATTAAAAACGGATTTCGATGAAATATTTGTTGGGAATGTTTATATTAAAGTCGCCATATTTTAATTTTAATTAAATTTAACATGCCAGTAAGTAGATAGTACACGTTTCATGTTAAATTGAAAATTGTTGGTACTTTAACTTTAGTTATTATTTAAGAGTTAGCTATATTGTGCGGATAATATCTTAAAGATGTTTTTAATTGGTTTATAGGTATGCATCATTCATAAGTACCGTATTAAAACGTAGTATAAGCAGAGGATAATGGCCTCGTCAAGGCAAACCTACAATGCCTTGCGTAATACAACGTGCGTGAAACACTAACGCATATACTTACGAAAGTCCTATTCAACTTCATGCATGACTTGAGAAAAAAGAACTTGAATAATGCCTAAAAGTAATAAAAATAAAAATTTACTTACAATAGAAACCATTATAATTATGAAGACCAATTCTACGACTCCGACTCGATATTGTTAAAACTTAATATTTTTGAGAAATATTTAATTATACAAAAGTTAACTTTAACAAGCGTACGTTAACGTATATCGTAACCGTATCAAAACTATTTTAATAAATGAAGTTTCGAACTAGTTAACGTGCGAAATAATGAACGAACAACATTCAATTCACGAAATCGGATTTCGTTGAAATTATGATTATTTCATTGTGAGTTGCCGCTAATCTAACCACGTACAAATGTTGGCCTAGTTATCTCGAAAGCATCCGGTCTTAATACAAGTAATATTTTTATTAGCTTATATTATACAAAACTTATTGAAATCATATGAATATTTGAATAAATTAACTTTATTACGATCTCGTTTCTTTTAGCGGGTTTGTGATAATATCTGTGAATAACATTTGTTAAGAATGGTTAAAATAAGATTACGTTAAAAGCTTTTATGTAGCCGAGAGGTAAATGATAAAATATTAACGGTAGAGTTACTTTTCGCATTTTTAATCCACTGCTTTGGTTTATATTATTTTTAAGTGTTCTAGTTATTATCGTATTATTTACGATTTATTTAAATTCATAATAATAAAAACGTCATCCTATGTCTGTAAGCCATTATTTATAGTCATGGTTATTAAATTCTATAATATTTATTTTTAAAATATATAATTTTATAACGCTGTTCTTATTTTTAATAAAATTACTAAAAGGTTATTAAAAGGTGAAGAAAAACTCAACTTATAAGATAATTTAATGTACCTACCACAGAATCACATATTAAAATTCCATTTGAATTATTTATAACCGTTCAAATAAATTATTATCACACAAACAACCATTAACCTATAAGTACACAAACCATCAATCAATTACTATATTGAGTTAAGTCTAAGTACGGCTCATTTGAAATTCCACTTAATTCAGTATTTATAAACAATTTGCATCGACATTATAATGCAGTTAAGGTGTATTGAACGGCACAAGGCAAACTGCGCCCTACGATTTCTATCGGTCATTGTACCATACATTATGTAACTACTCGTATCTCAATACTATTCGCAGATAAAAACTTTAATAGTTTCGTAGGAAATGTTTAGATAACGATTATGTATGAAGGAGTCAATGTCAGTTTCATAATATTATGTATTGATATTAATCGTTACGTATCAATTTTATATCTATATCTGTAACTAACACATCGCTAATGATAAGAATATTCTGATCGCGAAATGCAAATACGTATTTTATTTAAAACTATACTATTTTTTCTTTTAGCGTAATGTGTCTAAAGTGTTAGGAAAGGCTCTAAAAAGTTTAACACGATGTTAGTGGTCGGGATCTAGACAAAGATCGTTTTACCAGCTCTTTGGGGATGTAAACGGATTTAAGAGACCAACTGTAGAATATCAACCAAACACTCTTTTCTTGGCGTAGGTCGGGAATTATATCCGAGAATTGTTGTATCGTATTTATTTCTAATTCCTATAATGCTTCTACATTCTATATTTACTTTGAGAAATAATATTATGACTTATTCTAGCGCTTTTATTAGTTATACGTAGAATATCAATAGAAACGCTTTGGCAAAGCGCAACGAACGTCGCGTCGACAACGTTGAATGTTTGCGTTCAATAGTTGGCAAAATAATGTGCCAAGTTGGAGTTAAATAATACTACAGGTCAGTGACCTGTAAGTAATTCATAGAATGGGCGAGTGAGCGAGGTGCAGCCTGATATGGCAGGTGTGTTATGTAAGCGAACTGCGCCGGCGCACGTACCGATACCAAATGCCACTGCTATTCCTAAGCTGGTTAGCGCTTGTGCCAAGGCCTCACTTGAAAGTAGATGTCGTTCATTAGAGCATTACGAAACGACTCAAATTCAGTAACAACGCCACAATGAGACACAAATTACTAGACATTTGTGAAGGTGCTATCTGCTCGTAAGCGCGGCTGCCAGACTAATTTATAACGATATACCCCATTAGGCTCCTCATAACGATATCGTTTATATCACCTTCGTGTAGTGCCAAGAGTTTGAAATATAAATTAGATCCTAAATAAGGGAGGTAGACCGGATGGTTAGGGACATTGAATAACGAAGCGAGTAGGTTGAGCGATCGAGCATGTGCCGACGGAGGGAGACAAATGATAGGGCGCGGGTACAGACTACAGTACGAAGCGGTGTTTATAATCGATCGTTTGGCGGGCCAGCCTGCGTCAGCAATAACCACAGCTCCGAAATAACTGCCCAATTATTCCATCATCACCTATTAACACTACAAATAGCGGCAAAGTCAACTTGTTTGCAGACTCTAATTGCGTGCTGTATGCGAATATTCTTTCCGAGAAGAAAATTTGGAAATGTATGATAATTTAATTAAAAAAAGGGAATTAAATCTAGATTGCCTAAAATATATAAGCCTGAAATGTATAGGCAACTACAAAATTTAGCCTAACGTCACGTATGAATTTCAATTAAGTAAGCAGGATGAGTAGAAGCTATTGCCAATAGATTCCCAAAGCGCACTACTATTCATAGCACGTAAGCGACCGGTGATCACTTATTTAACTTGAAGGTGCCGTGATTCTATAGAAATGCGGGATTATTTATGAAATTTTCTATCGCATAATGGAATAATTTCCAAACTGATCAGTATTCAGCATAAGCTTCTCGATGTGTATTCGGTTTTCCTCGATTCGATGCTTCGCGGTTTTACAGATTAGTGCCTGATTGAATTTGAAGTTTTAATAAAGTCCTGATAGTGATTTAATCGATTTTTTATTCGTTCTGGCATTATAAATCGAGTATATATAGTGAGCGTTGTAGTAATAGAATTTTAATTGAATTATAAGGTTATGAATCAACATAGTTGTTGAGTCAATTAAGGTGTTAACCATATTGACGTAGCACACGACATATAACTATGATAAATAACAGTTACGGTCTTTTAAGTAAAGCAGCAATGCATTGGTATAATTTCTTATCTAAAATACGATACTAGCTTCAAAATCATCTCGCTGATACAACATGCCTATTACCTGTGCAATATATACCTGTGTAAGGGACATCTTTCACAAAAATATAATTTCGTGGACTGAAAATAAAAATGATTTATCAATTAAATTGCTTGTGACGGAGCCATGGCCTTACGAAATTTATAGCAGTCCATTGCCTCTACAACAATAGTGTCTGAGATACTTAAACGTTATTACATTTTCTAGTTTCACAAACGACATGTATTTATCAAAAGGTAATTTATTACAAAAGTTGTCCCCTTATATATCTTGCGCCAAATACTACAAAAAATAATAACAAGTTCCACCTATTTGTAGATAGTCTTTCCTTTATAAAATACTGGTAGCTGTGTACTAGTTTTTGTCTTATCAAGAAAGTTGCCTAAGATACGGCTTGTACAGGAAATGCAGACAGTAATTGTCACCGGGAATGGAATTATGACTGATAATATTACTATCTATATATGTTTAACGGGCTGGCACTGTTATGTTTAAAATATGTATTATAAAAGCAATTTCCACAACCCGTAATACGAAACAGAATAGTGGCGTGCATAGATTAGAATGTATATAATCTTATTGCACGTCATTATAGAGCCGAAGACACAAAGCCAAGAACAAAGCTTGGCTAACTCGACGATGTGTTTAGTTTCAAGATTAGAGCAATCCCGCCGACACCTAAACACGGATTTTAGATAACATTCAAACTCCGACCACTGAATATAAATGAGATTTTAGCCGTCTCACGGCACTTGTGCATAATTATTAGCCCTTTAGAATTTGATGCGATTCTATTGAGTTTTAAAAGCAATTATTTAGAATGAACTTTATGAAAAAAGATTTTTGCGCTATCGCTAGACGAATTAGAATAACGAGGGTTGTTTTCCGACGCACCCTCGCTTCCCAGCTGTTTGCGTCTATTACGATTTCAATGTCAAGTCCGATCAATAACGGCCGGGGATGTAAAATTTCGGCTCGTTTCGGCGTGTTCCGGGGCGGCAGGCGACGAACGCCGGCCGGGCATACTAACCTACCGTAATACACCGGGGTGCGTGCTCCGCAACGATCAATAAACGCCAAGAAAGGACTCGCTTAGCTTATAAATAGTCTTGAACTTCACCTCGGTCCCCCGCACAATTCTTGGGTGAAAGTCTGGAAATATCACTCGTTGCGTCACGCTCGCGTGCGTATTGTGGCGAATTCACACCTTATGTCTCTCTTATAAAATGAATAATCAATATTTAAAGTTCGTGAGCCTTTACAATGCCGAGCGTCTCATTATTTAAATCAAGTGCACAATACTCGTTGGGGAGAAAGTTTTGAATATATCAACAAAACGTGACATTCGGTAGCTGATGTGAATATTTCAATGAATTTCTGCGTAAATAGTCTTTTGTAAAACCGATTGTTATAGAAAGTCAAACATTTACGAATGTATAATAATTCAGAATACTCTGCGAGTAATGAGAAATACAGACTGAAAAGATTGAACGAAAAATGTTCGCTCAGCAGACGAGGGTATTAAAAGTACAAAAGTTAGATGCTATATAAATTACAAGCGGGAAAGGGATGGAAATGGGTGACATTAGAGGATGAAAACGAGCGCTTCATTACTGGAATATCGGCAATAACAATACGGCTAATGGCGTTCCAGCAATCGTCTCAATTCCCGTTTTACTTAAACATTCTTTTACAAATCCGAACCTAACAACTGAAATTATTATCTGTGAAATTTTTATTCCTAGCATCGATATAAACTTGATAGAAATGTCTCTAAGCATACAGACATCGTGTTTACTATTGGAATAGACAAGTATGTGTCATCGCGTAACATGTAATACATATAATAAAACATTCCACGACTAATGACTCGCTATCATAACTCGTGAGACGTGTGGGTAGGTCACGTAGTCCACGATAATTTCATTGTTAAGTAAATCGGTATTTAAGGGCTTCGTTATAGTGTAAACGTGACAACTTGCACAATTATTACAATTAATAGATTTACCTTAATCATAAGCTACCACGCAATATTTAAAAGTTATTCAGAGCTATGGTGATATCGTTTAAAATTGATTAAATATTTTGTAAGATCCTATAAAAAGGTTATGATAGAAAAAGCTGTTTCTCTTAAGTCAAATCTTAATCTTAATATATTATATAAATCTCGTGTCACAATGTTTGTCCTCAATGGACTCCTAAACCACTTAACCGATTATAATAAAACTCGCACGCCATGTGCAGTTTGATCCAACTTAAAAGATAGGATAGCTTACATCCCGGTATTGCCCCGGGAACGGGAAGTACCTACGCGGGTAAAACCGTGGGACACAGCTAGTTATTTATATGGTCAACATGTATGAAACTTTAAGTAGGTTGGATTTTTGGAAAACATGAAGTAAATTCACCATTGTTGACGTACTGTGACAACACACCACAAAACGAACCTACATACCATTTAACTAGGTTCCACTACGAACTAATGCCATGAAAAGCATTCATAGTAAAATTAAATAAACGCGTAACATCACCGAGAGCTATAATAATTAGTTAAGGCAATTTATTCAGAATACACCTCGTAATTACACGAATCGCTTGGTTATTAAAGCAATGCATAAATTGCTCTCTATAAGGAAACTTCTTGATAAATATGTTCTAGCGCAGTGAATAGTGTTTTTATGACGAACATAAAAATTGTGTCGCTGCCGATAACATTATAAACATAAGGTACTGGCTACTTAATTGTTTAAACACTTATTTAAATTAATTTAATATAAACCTTAGGTACTACAAAAATTAATTGATTTAAAACATGAATACTTTGTTGCGGTTTTTAATTGATACATATTAACATAATATAACATTTAATTAATTCCTATATAATTGTATGGAATTGTCATTAAAATAATACTAATAAATTTTTAAGTTGGATTAACAGAAGTATAGAAAATATTACGGATAACATACATAAGATAACCCCTACTACTAAGCTATGTACACAACCATGTTAAGATAGATAAAACGAACAATTTAATAGACGAAACATTGCAAAGTATTGGATTTGCAAACGCTGCGCGTGCGCCGCACAGCGCACTGTAAGTAGGGCGCGAGCGAGCATCGACCTGCCGGCCGACTTCAGGGTTACCGAGAGCCTGTCAATCCACGCATGCCAACAAACTCTTACGTAACTAAACATTCACATTCACTATTGTAATTACCTTTCGGCTGCTGCTACTAAGTACATTTCAATCATTACGATAAAAATCTCAAGGCAAACTAACTATGATAGTATCCAAGTTTACAAGGAAAATGCGAAAAACACGATGCATATCGGCGAACCACTAACAATAATATTATCGCTATCGAGATAATAATAGGCTCTAGGGATCAACGACCGCTCTAGTTCTATTCTAGTAACAGCGACTACGACAAGTTACTATGTTGTTCGTGGAAAGGCGATTATAGTGGAATGGAAAATGTTTGAAAAACGCTAAGGCGACTGCGATCACGTACTTCATAGTTCGTACGATGTGTTTGTGCGTGTGCAACCAGCCCGGTGACTCATTTTGTCTGAGAAAAACAAGCCGAAGGTCATACAGCTTATCAATTTATGGTTGCTTTTAAATGCTTATTCTGTTTTAATTCACAACTAACTCATATTTTTAGATTTATGACCACAACTTTATTGTACTTACACTATTATATATTTAAAAGTGAATATTAACTTTGCATATTACGAAGAAAACATTTTATAATCTGTTTATAAAAATTATGGCTTCAGCAGACTGGCGTGGGCAAAGTGTAGGCAGACGGTGAATTACACCGATAAATATAACCACAGTATTATTATGGTAAGTAGACAATTGCCTTAATCTAGATTTGAATTCTAAACAGCTTTTTTCGTGTGCGAATACATTAAATTTATCATAATCTTATGCTCATCGCGTATTTCAATTACGTACAGATGTCTGTAATATGTTTCTTTATGTGAAATAATATTTTCTAATAAAGATATTTAGACAAGCTTTCACTAACAACATAGTAGCGACTATTAAGATAAAATTTCATACATTTACATTAGCTGTAAAAAACCAGACTCAATCTCTTAGCCATGTAAGGCATTAATGTTCTCCGATTGGATACTTGCGTTATCTTGATAAAAAGTTGATCGGAGACACGAAATGGTGGGACCAGTCGTTGGTAAACTTAAGATTACCATTTATAGCTTGCTACTAAAAGCGGTGTCGAAAACTGAACACGGCGCTAATAATACGCAAGGCACTGCTTGCAACATGGTTCATCGCATTAGTTGATGCCTTCTGATTAAAGGACTACCGTGGAAGCAATTATTTATCACATCTCGGTAATGGAGCAATTACGTCCAGCAGTCTTACGAAACGATCGATATCTGAACTAGTATGTGATTGCGCGTCTTGCTATCATCGCATAGCAACTTTTTCTAGCACAAGAAAGTTGCAACACGAGACCTACCAGGCATCCAGCCCTATTGTATCTATTAGTTGGCTACTTTCTTATTTCATACCATTTACGGTTCGTTGAGAAAATCAAGATGCATTCGTAATGCGTATTTGTAGAATTATAAAGAAAACACATGACGGCGTAATCTCTCTGACGTGTCGTTTATCGCTAAATATCAATGTAACGGCGGTAAAAATGCGGTATCGTGGTTTGTCGCTCTGATTATACCACTCTCGACAGAGTAACGACGCTATTTATGTCATGAAGAAGTTTAAAGTCCTCTTGAATTTAATCGATTCACAATCATTCAATTGTGGTATTACGGCCGAGACTGGTTCAAAACGATAAAGCTATTATCTCATTGCGTTGGGCAGGCAAAACGATTCGAAATAAAAAACACTAG
Source organism: Eurema hecabe (assembly GCA_026213755.1). Lineage (NCBI taxonomy): Eukaryota > Metazoa > Arthropoda > Insecta > Lepidoptera > Pieridae > Terias > Terias hecabe. The sequence goes on along the minus strand of JADANM010003811.1, from coordinate 5,995,660 downwards.
TAATCCACATGGGAAGCCTTGAGCGGGGTATCGGGTAGCGCGCGCTCGGCGGATTTAGTTTCATGGACGACCGCGCACTTGCCGCATCTTTGAGTGCTCATGAAATTACTTCGAAATAATATACAATAACAAACACGGTAAAATATAAGGAAGTAGCAATATTGGGAAGCTGATCGTGTTAAACGTAAACTACTTAGTTAGTCTTTAAAATAAATATAAATATCATAGTATAATTTAAATTGAATCAGACTATAATTTTAACGTTACCGTTAGTAACAAGCGGAAAGTAATTATAATACATGTCTCATGAATCGCGAAGCAGAAGCACTTAATAAAAGTGACTACCTAAAGTTTAGTCCCGTCTTTGGAACGTCGCAAATAAATCCTTCGAGACACTTTATGAAGTCGTTGAGCTCGTTAGTCTGATGTTTGATCGTGACGAGATAGTATCTACTTATGTATACGTGTGAAAATCGCTCACACGAAGAATTCATAAGCTTAGTTAGGTAGTATCTGCTATGAGCAACCGGTCTGGATAATCAATACACTCGCAGACATCGAGGCTCCATAAATAGAAGAAGTGGACGCTTTTAATGATACTGCTCCAAGAAATCGTGCTTCAACTGCCATTATTATTAATCACACGACACCATAGTTTCTGTTTACTCTGATTTCTGAGGTATCACAAATGTCAGAAATGATCGTAAAACAACACGAAACAGACATGAAATATTATAATGCTTATTTTTATTTGGGATGACAGCGAAATAAATGTACCTGGAATTTACACGATTTCTCGATTAATCCGGACTTAAAACTTTCGCTATAAAAATCCCACAGAAAGTATTAGCCTAATATATGGGGTATGTTAAGTTATGAAGTTTTCCCTTGGCGGCGAACAAACGAGGTAATGTCACGCAAGGTTGAGCGAACAAGCCGGCTTCGAGACAATGCTGGCCGCATTTACGCGATAAAGCAAACAACTGCATTTCAATTCAATTTATTTTACAACATTATTATTAATAGTCCCGTAAACGTTCCAGAAAAAGCAGATAGATTATTTAATACACAGATTGTGTCATGCCATTTGTCCACTTATACAGATTTAGTCATAGCAGATAATGAAACTAAATTGAAGCAATCGCCGATTGAATCGAAACAGTAACCAGATATTGCGAGCCACGATCGAATTTCAAACATTCAAATTTTATTTTATTGACAATTTGCTAAGACTGGCTAAGCTAACACATTTCATAAAGGCCAGTTAAAGGAGCGTTGGGAGAGCATTAGTTTAAATACGTAGTACTTTGCAGTGAGCTGTGCAGTAATAAATATCAAACAACGACGGGTAAAAATAGATGCAGGCGCGGCGGGCGGGCGAATGACCGTCAGTTGACATCCAACGAGCTCAAGGCCTGAGGAGATTAGATACCAACTGGCGACGGTGCATAACAAACACACAACCGATGTACATAGAATTGCAAAATAATTCTACGCCGCTCTAATGCTACAAAAACTAACCATTAAATAATTCTGTTAGCAGAGAATGTAAGCCAAGTTGAGCTTTACTTTTTTAAAGATAATAGTTTCAAACTGAGAATAAGAATAATTTAAGAATTTTATCTAATAATAAATGCAGTTACAGGTACATTTATATAACCGACTACGCTACCAAACCCTAAATAAAGATGTAGATTTACGTCTTAATGTTACCTGTGTTTTTAAAATAAACATTACGAAAGCCAGGAAAGTAGTCGTAAAACATGCAAGAGGATTAAATTACAGCAACCGTATATTTATTTGGTGAAAACACTACTCTTGGTCACAGGCGCCTCCCGTGACGGCGTTTTATCGGGAAAACTGTCAGACCAGTATTTTTACAGCTCCCAAACAAAAGCAAACTTAAACCTCCGTACCTTTTTCAGCAATAAAAATATTTTACTGTCCAACTCCTCTAACGTGTCTATACGAACTTTCTAGATTACATTGCAGTTAGATTATTTAGCAAAAACTTGATATGACTGGCCATAAAGATAAATTTGTCGACGATTAAAGGAAATTGCTCTATTAAAAACATTAAGTTGATTTATTTTGACAAGCTCTCAACATAACATAGTGACAAATATATATAACATGATATGAGTATTTTTTTACAAATATAAAAGTGATTTGCTTTATTGGAACGTTTATTATTGATTAGGTACAAATACAAACGAGTTAAATGTCATACTGTCATGGCACAACATTAGATGTTATGCTGTAATATTAAAAATAAATCTTTGTTGAGCAAACGAACACCGCATGCCGGAATATCTACATATTTAAATTTGCCGAGTAAATGTATATGCTTAACTAGTGCAAATATTATGCAGTGTGTAAATAAAGCGATTCAAATTTGATTGAATACAATGTTTTTGAGTATACGCTTTTGGCATTAAAGTTCAATATTTGTTATCGTCGGTTAATTGTATTGACATATTCGCATAATACAATGATCGTGATGCCCGGATAAGGTTATCACCATGTATGGTGACGAGTGTACGTCTTGCGAGTAATTATATTCATTTAACCTAGATGCACTTACCTTAATCTGATATGAGTTGACTTTATGCTTGGGCAAAAGGTTGAAAGTGGAAAAGTCCAGTCTTCTCGAAAATATACCATTCGCACCAGCGCCAGCTCTGTAAATAACAATAATTATTTTTTAATTTTTATGTGCTAAAAATATAAAACAAGAATGTATAAAT
>JADANM010003811.1:5980014-5990762 GCA_026213755.1 Eurema hecabe | reverse complement strand
TCGAGTTTTGACCGTGTTGAAAATGTATCAAAAGCACAGTCATTTATAGTGAAACGCAAGACGCAGCACGACGCTCGACGAAAAAAACGAAATAAAACAAGGTTATGCGAAAAAACTTGTTTTTTTCATTGCCAAGGCCAACCGAATTAGATACCGCGTTTCGTATCTCGCGGGCGTGTCAACATTCAACATAGCTTTGTGTTTACATTCGACTGATAAAAAAGACCATTATATTTTTCCTAATTATTTTATAATCTGGAACGTGTTTTATTATAGTTGTGAACGTTTTTATCTGCACTAATATAACGCGGCTGCTATGTAGTTTAGTTATTTTATATTTAAACTTTATTCGCGTAATTTTATATAATATTTTTTAATTGCCATGTGAATTAATTGGATTAACATTTTATGCCATAGCACTGTTATTGCATGTTCAATTTTTATTTATGTTAGTTTGCATATTTAATACGAGTGACGCTTGTGTTGCAAACAATGTTGCATGTTTATTTCACATTTAATTATGCGAAGGTCAAAGTTTTTGGTAGTCCATATATTATGTACCGTCACATATAACGGAAGCGGCAGGCAAAACTTAATGGCTGTGTCCTTGGAAAGAACAATGCTTGTACTATTTAAATGTAAAGAACAAAACGCAAAAACACCGACAAATGGTGGCGCAGTTACGTAAGCGCACAATTTTGACATTTGAAAAAGATAAACAATCTTAAAAAGCGAATCGCCTGAAGGTCACTTTGGGTTAGTTTGTTACACGTGTACGCTTTGTTTATTTTGGTATTAAATTCGGACGTAACTTTGCGTCCCTGACTCCAATTGCAATGACATTCACATACCAAAGTATACTAATATAAATAACATCCGCATAATAATAGGCAATAGCGATACTAACTGTTTAACTTACAAGGCATTCTTATACATAGATTCTTATTACAACTGTTACTTTGTAACGCAATGTTTTGTATTATTGTTATTGCCCTTAAACTTTAAAAACAATGTTTCGTGTTTTATTTTCAAATGCAACATAATAAAACGGTTTGTTTACGAGTCAAACTTTTTTGAATCGATATACAGAGAATGCAAAATGGCGGTCTTGGCCTTGAGTATCGCATAAAAATAACGTGTTTGTGTGCGTCCATGTATTATCAGTGTGTGCATGTGCGTCGTATGATTCAAATGGTATTATTACTTGCCATATTAAATAATTCGCATATAAATTGTTGTTAATGTATCCTTTGCGCAATTTTTAGTTCATTTTTTAATTTTTTGACAACCGGAAATAATTAAAACTAATCCTAATGTATTGTATTTCACTAGATTTGCTTTATTAATAGCTTGGATAGAATTTAAAAAAACAATTTGCATAACCAAAATTATTAACCTCTCCAATATAGATAAAAAATGAATCTAACATTAAGTAACCAGTTTAAATTTCTACTTAAATGAAAGAAAAAAAAACTTTCTAGAATTTTCTTAAACATTTTGCCTTAGGCATTAGGAATCGTGTTCGGTACCCAGAAGCCGTCTATTTTGTAGCAAGATAAGCTGAATGTATTGTGATTCGAAAGTAGACACCTAGTGGGAGCTTGGGAACCGGTCCTGACTTTCTTATTGAGCCCACGGCTATAGACTATTTCTGAGCTTGATATCGTAAGTTTGGTCGTATTTTTGAATACGTATAATTAGACAGAACGATGTATCTTTAGTAACTTCATATTGAAATTACATTATTATTTAGTACATAATAGTTAAGTAAAAAAAATATGAGGCTTAATTAGCTCTTTTCGTTCGATGGTTGCGATTAGTGATAATAAACCAACATTTCTCAACTTATTTATGTTATATGCAAAATTATATAGATAGTAGCTTAATGGAATGTCCAATTATGAAACTTTATCTTTTGTGCGATATAAATGAATCGCTGTTATCAAATTAAACAATTTAAATTCATTGGTCCGACTCCGTACAGATGTACCTAAGAACTGTAGAGAGCATAACAACTCTAATAAAGTTGACCTCGAACTCTTAATAGATTCAAAACTTGTGCCGACCTTTTGAACTTATTCGTCTATAGATTTTACTATACTACTACCTATTATAAAATTCTATACATACCATATGAGCAACTAAACAAGATATGTAATATAAAAATTGTTCAAAGAAACCGTATAGTTCCTTAATCAGGTAACTGTATTAAGTAATAATACAACTTATCAAACGAAGTGACTTGCTTACTACGGAGTTAAAAATAGCGTAGTAGCTAACATCGTGACCTTAGATAGTTATCGTAAAACATAACATAGCACATTAAATCACTAGTACAACACAGCATTGCAGCGTCAAGGTGCCTTTGAGGCGCCATTTAAACGAACGTGCCTCGAAATTTCTTAAAAGCGACCCGTTCCTTCATTAGCTGGTACCTACGGAGGACTCGTCACTCACTGTGTCAATACACGTATTGAATTATCATACTGTCTGCGAGCCCACATACAAGCCAGTAGAATAAACATCGTATGCTCGCTTCGAACAGACCCATTAATCTGAGCCTCGAAGTCCGTGGGTGTCGCTCGTATTGTCCGCATTGCATCATTTACAGATCACGACGCCATTTAATTACCGACGACTTATACCGACATTCGTTACACCAATCCTGAAAATGTAAATCTAATGTTAAATAGATTTTACCGCGCGAGTAACGGGCTGTTTTGAAACAACGGATGAATTGAATTCGTAAGCGAGGTCGACAAAAACCCATAACAAAACATTAATCTGCGTCGGTTTTACATATCGCATTTTGTCGAATGATTGATTTGATATTGAGTCGTTTAGATAAGTAAACGGCGGTGAAGGTAACGTGGCAATTTAGTTTTTCGTGTATAAAAAATAGTAATAATAATATTGAATGTGATCTAGCGACTGCATTGTGGCGCGACGTAAACAATAAAGACCTTGGCCTCGGCCGTACAATGGGCCCCGCTAAATTTGTTTACTTATCACGCGTCACTTACTTTGACTACAAAAACTATGCCACTTATATTATAAAGATTGTGAATTACGATACTCATATATTTCCGTAGTTATATCTGATATATTTTGTCTGTCGATCTAATCAACTTGTTTGTGAACCTCGCCAATTTAAAAAGTAATATCTAGATACTAATAAACAGTGAAAATTAACGTGACCCATATAAGACGATTCGTATCACTATTAATTTACACTAACTTACATTTCAAACGAACGTAATGTGATATTAAATATTCGCCTTACATATAACCAAAGTTAGCATGTTTGTTAAATTCCTAGTAACCGTTATAAAACATCAACATTAACAAAATTTACATAATAAATTCTTGCAGAACACAATGCCCGGATATTATAAGTCGATTGATATGAAGTACTATAATATATGGTACATTATAGCTAGCGAATAGTCTCAAATACCCAAGGTTATTAAAATATAAAAGAAGGTCTCATTAATATTCTAGAAGGACTACGAGCCGAACAAAGAGGATTCTGTCGGATTATATCAATACTCTCATTAACGATTCGAGACGAAATGTTTCTTTGAAGCGCGGGCCGTGCGGTGGACAAAGAAAATTGTCAGTTCTATATAAAATAACCATTGTTTCGCGTGACAAAAGGTCACAAATCTTGCGGTCGGTTGAAAACAACGCATTTTTCGTACAAGAACTAATTGGAAAATAGGTCGAGATGGTCTCGGCCGAAACAAACGGGTAATAAAAATAATTACGACAATTAGCCGAGCTGTGGAGGCGTGCCTTCTACGTTCATTGTATGTAAAAAAGAGATAAGCGATTAATCGACCGTAGCTAAATAACGTTTTTCGATAGTCCCATTTGTTGAAAATGATGCACAACAATCAAACTAAATTACGTCTTAATTATGACTAATGACTAAAACATCGACGATGTATTGTTTGTTTTTGAAATGACTTTAAAACTGTTAAGAGAAACTTCAATATGAAATGTATAGACAGCGTAGAAACAAATAATATTTCAAAGTACTCGTTAGTTTTTATTCACATTGACTGTTTAACTTAGTAGATATTATTGTTAATTTAAATAAACTAATAATTACTATATCACAACAAAATATATAATTTACGTCAATTAAATCTGTTTATAAACGCGGTGATAAAATAAAATACCCAATATCAAGCCATCACTTAACAAGCCATTAAATTAAAGAAAAAAAGTTTAGTTCTTAAAATGTAAATAAAATATAGTGACGCGTCCGATAAAACAAATGTCAAGAGTATTTTAATTATAAATGCCAGATGGCCCACGACAACAAAAATAAATGCGGAAAATGTCGGAGCGCATACAACTTGACGATAATATAAAGGAATTTATTCCCAATCTGCTGCCAATGCGCGTAAAGATCTTTAAATATATTTAACTTGATACATTTTGTACAATAAATATGTGTACGTGTGTATTTATAACTGACGCATTGGTTTGTTTTTTTTTTAATTTTATTTTATCTTATATTATTGTGTCCTGCGCTTTAATATTTTTATAGTGATTCTACTATTCGGGGACATGAATTTAACAAAACAAGACTCATTAAAACCAGTACTACCGTTATCGAGTGTGGTATCATTTGTTTTAGTCTAAGGACTTATTACGAGAACTATGCCGCAGAGCCTGTATAGACCAAAACAATGTGGCTATAAAAAAGTAGCCGAGTATATTAATTGGATAGCTATCGTGTTTAGGATACTGGATATTACGGGTTATTACGTTTACATGAGAACCCTAAAATTGTATAAAGCAGAGCGTGAACGAGCGGGCATGCAGCCAATGAGTTTTCGCACGTAAAGTAATAAATTTTCATTAATTAACTTTTTATTTGCTGTTAAAACGTTTCCTTTAATGAAGCTGCGGGAGAAAACATTTTAATAAACACGGCGAGGCGAATATTTTATGCTGATATATTGTGTTTACATATTCATAATTTCGATCGATGCGCTGTCCTGAAACGGACAATGCATTTGTTTCATACGAAGCTGTATGAAATTCCGAAAATAGTGAAGCACTCAAAAGCGTCTGTCATAACAAGTTTGCGAGTACATACAATGCATTGCGGTGCTCTATTCGACAGAGAAGGATCGGGAACATCTAAAATTGTCTGGTTGGCAGAGAATGACACTATAGATATCTTGGACTTCTATTTTTCTTCTAAACTTTAAAATATATCAAATTATAAATGCACTCCGCGTTTCTCTGTTTCTGATATTTTGGTATTGCAATTATAATAATTAATATTTTAAATAATAAATAATCTTATGCAAAGCAAACATTTTTTGTACACAGCTTTATTATAATTGGTTTAGTCGTGACATCGTATCAAGAACAAGTTACTTTCTTTTATTTTGTTGCGATAGTTTTATATAGGTATACTAGCCGTTTCCCGTGGTTTTACCCGCGTAGTTCCCGTTCCCGGGGAAATACCGGGATGTAATCTATCCTATCTTTTAAGTTGGATCAAACTGCACATGGTGTGCGAATTTTATTATAATCGGGTAAGTGGTTTAGGAGTCCATTGATGACAAACATTGTGACACCAATCAACAATTCTATAGTAGGTAACGATCAAATACCGACTCCATTAACTTATTAGAAACTGTCGCATTATATCTAAATTCATACCGCATACTTAATTTATGTTGAGCGTTAAACTTGATTACACGATGGTTTAATTGAACTATAAATCAATGTCTATAAATCATATAATTTGATAAAATGACAAGTTATAAGCTAGAACAGTAATTGTGTATTGTCGTAGTGAAATATAGTTCCTTAATTTTCATCTATCCTACTATAAAAACTCTAAAACTTGACTATTAAGAAATATTTTAGTAAGGTAAAGCTACATTTATAAGCTTTATTAATTTAGAAATATATTGAGGTAAAAAACACAAGGCGGGATTTACGGAAGTGAATCTGATTTAATCATTTTATTTTTATTTAATTCAACAACTAAAGTACAATTTCAAAACTTGTTTAATAAAAAGTACGTTCGTACGAAAAAATATCAAACTATGTATAATTAATAAAGAAATGTTTTTTATAATATATGTTATATAAATTCTCAAAGCATTTTAACGTGTTTTTATTCGCTATTGTAATATACATATAATAGCAATAATTGTGTGTTAATAGCATAAATGCGAGATTAAATCTACAATTGAAATGAACTGCGCAGTTAAGAATAGTCCCTAGTATCGACGTATGAATCACTCGGCAATTGGAAATCAATTCCTAAGAACACTACCATAAGATATAAATACACGTACTCAGTAGCTATTCAGTTTCTATTAGTAGGAGATGTATATTTAATAATCGTTTCTTGACCAAGGACAACATTTCTGCTATTAACTTACGCATGACAATGGTACTACTCTCCATTTAATATAACTCATAATAACGACTTCATGAAATAATGTCTCATAGATCGTGAAAGTTTCTGAGGCGAAATTTTAAATGCTAAGAATTAACGCATAAACTATAAAGATTAAAATAAGTATCAGGAAGGTATAATATTTATTATTGACAGAGTTAGTTACAGTGCACTAATACAGACATTCATGATAAGTTAGTACAAATAAACACGTCAGTCATTTATATTATTAGCTTGTAGGTGTATAAAGAAACGATCGTAATAAACTACAGAGAGATATTATAGGACATATAAGCTATATTTAAACACTACATGTGATCGTTAATCGATACTGAATACAATTATTTTTTAAACTCTATTTTTACCGTCGTAAATAATTTATAGCCGTGAAGTGTGACAGCGGCAACGTGACCTCAATTGTTTCATAAACAAGTGCATAGAAATACGACGCAATACACCAACTAAGTATGTGTTGAGGATGGTTAGTTATTTATGTAAGGGCGATGCAATTTATAGCCGAGCAACATACACACACCGGCACAATTAGGGGAACACAAATAAAAAGTAGATTTTTTTCAATACCTTCCGCTATTTTGACAAGTAGTTATTATTTATATATTACTATCGTCTGTAGAACTACACTTGAGCACAAATTTCTCATTCACAAGTGAGAGAATTGTTTTTATGGTCCTTAAAGAATTTGTTGACACTTAGCGTTAGCATTGCTTCTGATAAGGACTTTGTTGGGTCCTGTGCATAGTGACTGTGGCTCATTGTACTGTTTATTTTTGAATTGTGTACACATTCCCGATACGAAATGAGTGATTTACCAGTAACTACAGTGGCTAGGGCAGTAGTCATGATCGAAGAGGGGTATACCTAACGCTACTAAAGTCGAGCTTTGGGTGTATCGACTTCGGTTGTTCATCGCGTTGTTCAACGCTACAGGGAGACAGGATCGGAGGTGCGGAGACGAGGACAAGGCAGAAATCGGGCTACAGGCGCCGTAGATGACCGTTTCATCGCCTTGCAAACTTTGAGGAATCGTCGACAGACCGCGATTCAGACCCGAAATCAACTGGCTGAGGTCAGTAACCCTAATGTTAGTAAACGAGCAGTTAGAAGGCATCTTAATGAAGTTATATTAAGATCTTATGTGCCAGCAAAGGCATCTAAACTCAAGGCAGCTCATCGTGTGGCAAGGTTAGCATTCGCCCGTTCTCACCGAGATTTGACAAGTGAGTGGAGTCGCGTTTTATTCACCGATGAGAGCCGTTTTTGTGTTAATTTCGTGGATTGACTGGAGAGGATGTGGAGACATCGCGGAGAACGATATAACCAAACGAACTTCAGAGAAACTGTGGCATATGGTGGAGGATCAGTAATGGTATGGGGTGGCATATGTTTGGGAGCTCGCACAGACTTGGTGCTTATTGAAAACGGATCTCTCACTGCACAGTGATATGTAACAGAGATCTTAGAACCATATGCCATGCTTTTGCCCCATTCATAGGCGCAGATTTCGTTCTCATGTACGATAATGCGCGCCCTCACACTGCTCGTTTCGTGAATACCTACCTGAATGAGGTTGGCATTAGTCAAATGAGCTGGCCAGCGCGATCACCAGACATGAACCCTATAGTACACGCCTGGGATATTCTGGGGAGAAGGTTTCGACAGCGAAATCTAGCACCCAGGAATGTTGAGGAACTCAAACAGGCATTAGCGGATGAGTGGATCAATTTGCCTCAATCAATCATCGATGGCCTTATTGCGAGTATGGAAAAACGCATTCAAGCTCTAATAAGACCCCGTGGAGCCAACACTCGTTATGAATTTTAAGAATTTTTAGTTAGTTTTGTAAAAAAAATCAATTTAAAATCTCACACTCCTAGTGCCTCATTTTACAAATTTTCGTAATTGACGTTTAATTTCTTTAAAAACGGGTAATTTGTAACTTATTATGATTTCATTTAGTTATTGTAAGGCAAGGTGATGTGTTTCGGAGGCCCAAAAAGAAATTAAAAATAAATTCATTGAAAAAACGACACTTTTTACTGTGTTCCCCTAAATGTGCCGGTGTGTGTAGTATGGAAAACTGCGCAAATGCACGTTTTAAAAATAAACACAAGTTACATAAACGGTCGTGTAGATAAGAGTGTTCCGTTCAAATGGCAGATAATTGTTGCGTGAGGAACAAAATTACGATTACACTGTTGCAAATAAATATTTAAATATTCTTTTTGTTATTAGCGTATCGTACGTGTATATTGTATATCGCTGACAAAACAAATGGAAGTCTGTGCAGCCAAGTGCGCTGTGTTATGTTTCATCAAACACATTGTTTTGATACGAGAATGCATCACTTGATATCAAGCTGACAAGTCAACGCAACCATAAATCTGCTATCTAATCTAAACGTCATTCCCAGTCTATTGCGGTAGATATATTTCGAGATTTACAAGCTCAGAGCCTTCTGCCACAACATGTAATGGAGTTACAAATTATACCTATCTATGGTACGAGCAAAGCGAAACAATAAGAGTAAAGCTTTATAAGGAGTTTGATAGATTTAAATGGCGCCTGAGTTTCTTAGATCTGCTAAATTAAGTATCTAAATGTTAGTTGATTAAAAGATATCGACGAGACTGCTATCAGTCTGAATAAATGAATATTTAACGGTTAAATAAATACAAACGAAAACGTATATCGAGTTAGTTCTAAAATGCATCTACATTTTAATAAAATTGAAGGTATACGTACATAATTTTTAATATTCATATTAGTACGTAGATTCACATACAAGCTAAATAGACATTTTATTGATGACTCATTTCATTGATCAAATTTAAGTGCAACTTCAAGGGCACTATAAATAATAACCGCAATGTATTTTGATTAAAGCCAATCAACCAGTTTGCAATAAATTTATTATTAGAATGTACATATTATATTCCATCCTAGAGACACCTATGCATATTATATTTGCGTTTTCTATATTGCTTGGATAATTTTCTATTAAAAACTAAGTGATATTTAACAGATTGTATCATTATTTGAAGTTAAAACTATGAAATTAGATCTCGAGATGCTCGATTGTTTTATATAAAGGAATTTTGTCGCTGAAACAGAGCGAAGTGACATTAGGAAAGCGGTCGAGATGTTATTTTGGTCCGGTTATATAGCTTCGTTTACAAATTTAATTGCATTGACGATCGCCCGCCGAGAGACGCAAATAGCATGACTCGTCCGTGAACCTAACCAAACTTTCTCCATAGAAACAGAGATTTGCTGAGACTTGTGTAAACAATTCTTCTAGATAGAAATTTATAAGTTAACTCACTAACGGTAATACTTTTGCTGTTATTATTATCATTACATAGTATAAACAATGACGCTTTCTTTTGCGTCTCCCTATCTACGTTTAAATATTTGCAACGACGCAATCGATTTTCAAGTGTTTTTTTCTAGAGGAAGATTATGTGTATGATACATGCATAAATGCAGATAAAACCAAACAACCTTAAAATAAATTTATGTCTTAAAGTCATGTAAAGTTTAAAAAATAAATAAATTCAAGTGCAATTCGATCGGGTAAAAGGAGAAATTTCTAATAATTAATGTATAATTTAAAAAGATAACGGTCAACAAACTAGAGTAGTCACAACAAGTTTTGTAACGATCACGTTGACGGGTTATCCTATTAATGGACATGAAAGTTACGTATAAAATTTTATACGCATTTATTTATCTATTGACGTTTTTATGTTATAATTTATAAGGCATTGGTCAATTGCGTCCAAACTTAGCTCAGAAGTTTCCAGTCGTTTTGAGAATTAATGACCAAATTATGCATAACTAGCTAACAAGAACAACTGTCGTTAGCCGAACGTCTGGCACAACAGCTTGATACAATGGCCACAGTAAAGATATGCATGTGCAATGTGCATGCATTTAAACAAAAGTAAACAACAATTCTTTTTGAATACATATTTAAGTGTTGCTTTCATACACACATTATTTCACCATACTCTCGATTCAGTGAGCAGATACGTGACCAGTTGGAAGTTAGATTTCACATTTCAGATGCGAGTATTCCACGCTAGCGTTACTATAAATTTTGTGTCCGTAATTGTCAAGTGAATTGAAGGGGAGAGGGCTTTGTCGCATACTAGCCATATCTATAGGTGTGCCCACTCCACAATGCATACAATGTACGCATAAATACACCTTTTCACGGCATCGCTATGCATAATCGCATGCATTTGCAAGTCAATTGAGCACTTTTAAGCTTAACAATAAAAATTGT
>JADANM010003811.1:5950949-5979914 GCA_026213755.1 Eurema hecabe | reverse complement strand
AAACTGTGTACAAGGTCGTGGTGTGTCGTTGGAAAGTATCGAAAGAGATGCATATAGAAGGGTATCGGGAGATTCGGCTGCAATTTATGCAGGCATGCGCCGTTGCGTCGATCACGCCCTAAAAACTACGTTAACGATGTTCGCCGCCCTCTCCCATTGCAGACATGGGAACGGAAACCATCGCCTTGTCCGGTTGAGACCTCGCACTTTTAAATTCGAATGTTAACAACTCGTTTTAACATCCAATTTGTCGAACATCTTTTCTTGTACTATTTCTTCAAAAATAATTTGGCTTGATTGTACTTGGCGTGAATATTGAATTTAATGTGAACAGTGTATTCGATTACAAGGTTTCGTTTTCAATTTATTTTTTAGAACATAAAATAAGTGAGAATAATATTAACAGCGTTTGATTAAACATTTGGAATCTAAGCTCACGATCAGCGTTGAATTGAATTAGCATTGAATAGCTACGCACCTTTCCCGCGAGATCTAAGATGAAGCTTAGCTGTTTTAATATATCGTGTCTTAAATTATCATCTTATTATAATCCGTATAGCAATCTATTATATACCTTTTCTTTTTTAGCGATTTTTATGCTTACTGTTTTCCATTTTGCCATCTTATTTTTTTTTTACCTATTGACGTTGTATGAAATCTTATTTTACAACAAAATTTCTTATAAAGCGTTGTTTTTTGATATTAATTATTACGATATCAAATAAAATTGAAAAATATTGCTACAATAAAATATTAACCTTACAATATCCTATCCAAAACAACAAAGCAACTTTTTCGCAGTCTTCACCCCAAATCGGTTGAATTTTCACGCACCAGTGACGTATGACTCAGTATACCGTCGCGCCTTACAATTCCGGCTTAAGTATGCATTCGGTTTTTAAGGATATTGCGGCGTAGATAATAAAAACTAACTTTTGTGAATAATTTAGAGTTCACGTAGTAAAATTTGGTTGAAACAAACAGTAAAATATATGTATGATTTTACCACCCAACACAAATATTATTCGTCTTAAATTGTTATTGCGAAAATTGCCATTCCTCAAGCATAATTAAAACACGTTATGACTATTATCGAGGTATAAAATCGAACATTTCAATCTAACCAACAAATTACGTTGTTAAGCGCTACGTAATATTTTGTTGGGTGGGCTCGTCTCAAGGTTACAAGAAAGAAACGTGATCAGACTATTTTTTGTACCGAAATCATTTCACGATCCAAATAAACATCGCTGTATAAAAACCTAAACGTGTCACGAGATTCCTTGGATAATTTGCGATGCTTTTGATTTTTTGTTTTTATTATAATTTCATAGTTTTCCACTTCGGTTAATAGTGCTATTTTTTTTTCAATTTCGGACAGGATTTTAACGCGGTATTTTTAACGACACACCCTTTTACGATACATTATTTATTAGAACAAGTTTGACAGCGGCTTAAGTTTCATTAGTTGACACAATAACAGGGTGTGTTTAAGAAAAACTTCAAAACGTTGGTATTTTAACGCTGTCTTAACATAGACTCGTGTCATAAAATATAATTAACTGATATACGTTTGCAATTGTAAATACAAAATGTACCTACTTGTAATTGATCAAAACGATACTGTAAAGTACTTTAAGACTAATTAATTTTTGTCAAAGCATAGTACCTAATACGGGTTCTAAATAACTCTTAAAGATTTTTTATACCAGACTTCAAATTAAAAGTGTAAAAGTAAATTTTTAATGAATATTCCATACGTTATTTCACCTCTAACCTGACTATATTTATAAATTGATGCACATATGGTCGTCTAATGGCATTCAGGCAGACAGTGAGTCACTTATGTACATATATTAAGTAAATATATTAATAAATCGAATCACGTACAGCAAATATACAATATAATGCACAAATATTAACACTGATAAGTCCACGCTTTCTAGATTATTCCAAAATTTCGTTAATATTATTCTTATCTAATCTTAACATTAAAAATGCATATTAGAGTTTGTTTAAAACTATAGTATAACAATTAAACCGCTGAGGACACCGTAAATAATCTTTAAATAATAAATAGCTTTCTTTATAATTTAGCGATCCAAGTTCAGAATTACGTAACACGTTAATGCTTACAAATGTATAATTAAATACATAATATCCTAATAAGGTATAATAGATACAATAAGCAACAGCCATACGCGTTGTCTCGCATACAAAGTACCTCATTAGATACATTTGGTTGGAAGTATGTGTGTCGGTACAGACTCAGACTCTATAAGAATATTTATGTCACTTTAATTTTAATCGAAAATCAATAAATCAGTCTATGGCATCTTTTGTTGGAATTTCGGTTCGTTAGTGAAATAGAACAGTAAATTAAAGAGATTCTTATAGGAATTCGATGGCTTTTAACATTGTTGTTGTTGAAGGTAGAATGAAAAATTGTTGACGTTTATTGCATAAAATTAATAAGTTTTTACGACAATCAATTGTATGCGGAGGGTCGAATTAACATCGTTTATCCTGACGACTTTTCGAGGCTGTGAATCTTTATAGGTCAAAGTTAAAGAATAAACAAGAGACGGACGTCATAAGGTCCTCGCCCACGGTAAGAATTACACCTACCCATACATTGATAACATGATACATCTATAGTCTATACTATAATTTCCGACCATGATATAATACTGAATAATTATTCTCATTTATAAGTTAAAAACGTGTATGTTTTCGGTAACATTAATGTATATTTCTATTTTGTAAAAAAAACTGTTATAGTTATAGTTTAACGCATTGTTTAGAATTTGATATTTGATATAAATAAATTTAGATTAAAAAGCATTTCACCAACTGAGAACTTCAAGTTATAAAATTTAAGTCCCTATAATTATAAAACATTTCGCAGACAATCGTATGGCGATAGATAGATTGTTTATTATAGTATATTTTGTACAATCGTGCGTAGAAAACGCATTCAAGACACGATTATCAGCTCCAAAGAAACCGGTTCTAACAGTCTTGTTTACGCTTACGGCCCAACCCGATTGCGGGATACTTTTTATACCTTTTTTAATACGAGACACTTGTGACAAACATTGGTCTTTTATCGCGACAGTTATTTGGCGTGCATTCCATTGCCTAAATGGTACAGGAGTTTATAAATAATATTTCCAAATTCCAAGCGACCGAATAGATTGTGTTTGTCAGTTTTTATGTACGCTTTAACTTTTATAGCAGGCTTGTCAATACATTGTTCATAGATAGCAGTGAACAAAATAATCATTGTTTAAGCTCTTATAAATTTGCTAAAAGAAATCGACAATCATTTGTAAAAATATATAATTCGTGATATGTCAACGGAAGAATTCCCTGCAACATATAAGGTCTAACGTTTAAAGTCTCTAATTTATATGAAAACAAAATCAAAAACACATGGTTATAATTTATAATTGCGATAAAATGCAAATGTCTTGCACCTCATCGATCCAAAGAACAATGATAAAGTTTTGGGTAACGCTGATGTTTTACGAAGAAACCGCACCAATTTGGCATCGGGCAGCTGGTGTAATTTAGGGAAAGCATTTTTGTAACTGTGTACGGGAAACGGAAACCATGTGCACCGAAGCGCAGTTAATGTATGGGACGGGTGAAATTGCATTTTTAAGGTTATAGCATTTGTGCGGTGTTGCCATCCGCGAAATATATTACTGTACGGCCAAAATGCAACCGCAACTTGCAATGTTATTTTTGTCCGTTTATTTTATGAGGGTATTATAATTTATAAGCCATTTTTAAAAGAAGAATTTCATTCATGATTAAACGTTTCGAAATTAAAATTGAAATTCGAACACAACAAGGAATTTTTAAAACACCTACTATGGTTGAAAATTATTTCATAGTAAAAACAAAGTCGCTTTCTTCTGTCTATCCCTATATACGTAAATGTTTTTTTTTAATCAAACCGAGTGATTAAGAAGAGAGGTTTATGTGTATAATAAAATCGACGGGGACGAAGTCAAGGGTAAGCAAGACATATCAAAAAAGAATCTACCTTGACTAAATATTTTAATGATTTAGCAATAATTTTATAAAAATAGCGTCTAGGGTCCTAACACGGTAACAATAGGCATCATGCTGTGAGCCATCCAAATAATAAGAAAAAAAACGCTATAGATTACATTATTTAAATAAGTTTTCGCTCACGTTCCTAACAAAAACCGGTTTTCATAAATTTTACCGTCTTGGATAATTATTATTGTAAAATTTGTCTACCTTATACAAATTTATAGCTGCACTTAAGTTTTTTCACGTTTTATTGTAGATATAAAATAAAAAATATATTTTACAGGTAATTATTATGAACATTTATGACATTCAACCTCATGATAATTTTCATAGATAGGTTCGAAATAATAATTGAATAAATTAAAGAAGCGCTTTGTTTGTTTTTGTTCATTAGTTGGTGTTATTCTAGCGTGAATATATTTACAAATGTTGATTGATTTAAGTGCACTGATGGAAATTCTCATGGATTCGTACAAATAACTTTATTATATTAGTTTTATGAGCGCCATTTTGTTTTTTGTCGTTTATAAGTAGAATAACACTAATTCTATCTTGCAAAATGTTTCGTAAATTCTAAGCGGTCTTATTTGATTCTTACATTTATATTAACCTACATGTTATTATTTAGAATAAATTTGGTAATAATATATTTATACGTCCACGAATTTTATATGTAAGTATTCATATTAATAATATAAATCAAAAAGATAACAATTAAACTCTCCAAGTATTAAACATCAAAATTAACTGACACAATATTTTTTTTATTTTTTTAGCAAATTACCAGTAATTAAATTAATTTATTAGAATAAAAAGTAACAAACAATATTATGGTACGTAAGTCTGTTATATCAGTAATGTATTACATATTAATACAAGCAATTATGTGCCTACATGTTACATGAATGCAAAATCTATTCTACGTTTTTGTAACATTGCATGTAGACCGCGTCTGCATGCATTATGATGAAGATAAGCATGTAATAAATTCAATATTTCCATGCATATTGAATACGAACGAAAGGGCAATTACCGGCCGGTCTTAACATCATCACAACCAGCTTCTTAACCAGTTTCTTGCCAATAACATAGCCTGCTATCAGATAAGACCACCACATAAACAACAGACTAGAAATGCATTCAAATTGCCTACGTTAACCGTTTATGTGAAGCATATACTAACTTAACGTGGGTGTACATTTAATGAGATTGCATTTTGATCACACCACCCTCATAGATCCAACATTAAATACGATTATTATTATCCGGCGTCGACACTGATAAGATATAATGGAGCCGGTAAGTGGTATCCTACTACAACTTATGTTAATCATCTTATTTGCAATGTAATGCATTATTTATTAATTAACAGTTTACTAACAGGTGTGACATTGTTATTGTTAAACAGTGGACGTATAAATTGTGCATTTAAGCAGTAATTGTAGACGGGAACAATACACAACGGGAATAACAAAAGCATGATAAAGCACTCACCTGACCCTGTCGGATACAATTTCAGGTTTAGAATTTCTCTTAGCGGGTGTCATGGGATTTGGTGGAGCATGGGTAGGGCTCGTGGAAGGCTCCGAGGGTGCGGAAGGCGGCGAGCATGACCCCGAGCTCGACAGGCTGAATGCTCTGGATCGAACGTCGATGGCGGCCGGCGTGCGGCTGGATCTTGCTCGTCTGCGTTTCTTTTTCTCCTCTTCCGCCCTTATCGAAGCCCCCGGCGGCGACCAGTCCAGATCTTTCTTTAGGTGGCCGCGTCCGCACCGGCAACCGCAAGCTTTGAAAGCCAAATCGTAACCCTTCTTCGTCCATAGATTCTGATGTCGCTGCCGCTCTGACCACGATCTCGCTCTGCCGCAGGACTTCAGATAAGCCAGGACTCCTCCTTCCCATTGCTCGAAACATTCTCTGTGCATGTGCCGGCCGGCGGTGCACGTGTCATTGTTGCAAAGCACGCGGACAGCGTCTTCGATGCGGACGGGCTCTCGGGGGCGAAGGCATTCGCCGGGCACGCAGCACCCGTGAGTGTCTTCCGATTCCCGTTCGCCGGTAGCGCCTTGCCGCCGCGGAGCCATGCTGCACCACGATCGACTCAACGAAATCGAACGTGCCGCGTAGTGGAGCGCGTCACGCGAAACACATGTTTGCCGGAGCGCGCGCGGCCGACTAATAACCGCGAGTGAACGAAAGCGAAATTTCAAGAGCGCAGCGCGTCGCCGCGCCGCCGCCGCACCACCCGCTGCAAGCGGGGCTGACCTTGCGGCGCGCGAGGGGTGCGGGGGGGTGCAGCGAGGGGCGGGGCCGCGGGGCGATCCGACGCGAGCGGCGAGACGCCGGGTGGGGAGAAAGTGCCTAGCAAATTTTCACTTTCGCGCGGTAGCGGACGCGGCAGCGGCAGCGGTCGATTTTGACTGCACCCATGCATCGGATGTTTACAGTCGGGTGGGCGAAGCTACTTCGGTTGCGCTCATCTCTTCGCACATGTCCAGACAATTTAATTAGTTGCGTAAACGTCAATAGTACTTATTAAACAAAATAAGACAATATTATTTTAATAATATCTAACTATAAAACAAGCACAAATTAAAATAAATAACGTAACGATGAATTTTGTATAAATTACATCATTTCATAAAGTAATTCTTAGAGAGAATAAGTAATTTCAACATAAATGTCCTAGTCGATAACAAAATAAGAAATGAAGTGTTTTTTAATACCTATTATAGATTATACTTAATATCTAGAATGGAAGATGCAAAAATTGTTATGATAATTTTCATAAAAATATCAAGCAATTTTTTCAAAAAGAAACCTTAGTTCTTAACCAGCTATTACCCGAGCACACCTATATAGTTAAAGTAAATGAAAGCAAACATTATTTTAACAACATAGCGAGTATCGTACTAAGCCTTTATTTGCACAAGTGAAGTACGAACAAATATTATTTTAGTTATAAATAACTGAGGTGACCATAGACTTGTCGACGACGAACGAAAGGTTCGAAGAAGCCCTTTAGATAAGCAACTGATAACCAATAAAAATATAATGCGCTATTGACAAAGCACGTGCGTTTGTTATTTTGTATGATTTAAGAAAATTTTATTACAGATAGTAGTATTTATGTGAGTAGTAGAATATTATCATAGTATCATTAAATAGTATAAAACAAAGTCGCTTTCTCTGTCCTTGTGTGATTGAAATCTCTATAAGAATTACTTTATATAATTTATCTACATACAAATTTATCGTTACGTTATTTATTTTAATATATGTGTATCTTCTGTTTTATAGTTATTTAAAACTTATTTTTTTCAATAAAATGGGACCTTTGAATTTAGAACACAGTTATTCTAAAAAAAATTAAGTTGAATGATACGCCGAAAATGATGTCGAAATTCGAAAACTCGAACTTCTTGGCTCTTTCGAGTGTTTATTATACCTACCTACTGTAATATAATACAAACAATTATATTTATTAATATTCCTTTTTATTAATTTTTTTCTACAGTAAAAATACATGCAATTTAAGTCTTTCAAAACTTGCGTAGGAAGTCGTAATCGGTTAAATTCATAATAAAACCTGTTTGCTGATTTTTGCAAAAAGTACTCTTCATAACATTTGATATATTATGTCTACGATACGGATAAGTATAGTACGCGTCATTTATGTTTAGCGATTGATGAGAATAGCTGCGCATCGGTAAAATCGCGCTCGTAATTGACGTATTGGTGCGAGAAAGACAACACGACAGGGACAACCAATCACCGCTCGCGCACCCGACGATCGTGCGCCCCGCGCGCCGCATCGCTACCTCGATACCTTATTTTTGACTTCTGCGCAGGTTTCGTTCAGCGCTAAAGATTCGTGACGCGTACTATACATTACTGTTATCATTGTTAAAGCTCTTTTAAAATTTATTGTATTTTTAAATTTTACCGCTTATAATAATTTTATCAATGCGTATTGTATATTGTAACAAAATAATAAAGCAAAATATATACAAGGTTACAACAAAAGTTACACATTTGAGTTCTATCCATTATATAAAACACGGGATTTTTGTGTACATAAACAACCCGTGCTTAGCGGTTTAGCTACGCGGGTCTATGGTCTATACTAGAATATAATACAACGGCTATTGATAATTAAAAATTCTTTAATCTATTTATCTAACCTACCGTGACTAATTTTATTTCAATCCATTGGTAGCTTGTGAAAGAACCAAACATCCAAGCATACTCACAAATTTTCAACAATGTTATTTAATTTAAGTAACGTCACGAATCTTTAGCGCTGAACGAAACCTGCGCAGACGTCAAAAATAAGGTATCGAGGTAACGGCGCGGCGCGCGGGGCGCGTGATCGTCGGGTGCGCGAGCGTTGTGCGTTGTTGGTTGTCCCAGTCGTGTTGTCTTTCTCGCACCAATACGTCAATTACGAGCGCGATTCTACCGATGCGCAGCTATTCTCGTCCAGCGCTAAACATAAATGACGCGTACTATACATATTATTAATAAAAGACGCAATATAACATTTTGATAGACAGAAGTTATCTACCGTGTGTAATTACCTATGCATTTGTATCAGATGGCGAAATATCCGCGAAGAAGAAAGAATTCTTGACCAGTTCCCTTGTAAAAAACAAAATGTTTATGGGGCATCGATGTGAATGGTTCCATTATAGTCGACGCACGTGTGCCGTGCATGGGGAGCTGAAAGGAGTGAACATAACCGGTTCAAGGGCCATACAAGGGCTTAGGTAAGGGAATTCACTTATACGACTAATTGCCACATTTATGTTAGGTATTTATTTAAAAAAAACTAAAAAAAATCTCGCATATTGCCTGCCTGTATATATAGCTTTCGTTACGTTTTGAATAAAGAATTCTTTATTTGAACAAATTATTAAAAATATGTATTACATATACACCAAATATCAATCACAATTTAGACATAAAATTAATATAGACATATACTTACGAAATAAAAAAAGACTACGGCTTTGACTTGAATCAAATTATTATCAAGATACATTCATCAATGCGAAATTCTAAATTCTAATCGCTGACAATAAAGACATTTAAAAACAACCTGACAACTAACGACGCATTAAAAAATAAGTACCATCTAAATATTACATAATTTAAAAAAGGAAGGAAACGCAATAATCAAGATTACATAAAAGCGGATCAAACAAAGAAAACACAAATAACAGAACGTGTGACCCAATTTTTATTTCCACTCCACTACCAGGTGATAGGTGCATTTACGGAGGGGAGTCCAACACGTGTATCAAACACCAGCCAAATAACTCCTTACCATATTCAAAACTACCTCCACAGCACACTAAAATAACCCTTATTACAAAGCAGTGGTAACCAATCTCCCAAATGTCACCAGCAAAGCTAAACTGGCTAAGGAATTGCGTTTCAACTCGTTCGAGGATATTATTATAAGGCTTTTGTCTGAAGTCCGCACATCTGTGTGACCTCTGAATAGCCAATGGATTATTGAGCGTGTTCAGAGCATAATATCTTTTGTTCAGCCCATTATTATGGGCTCAAAAAGATGCTTAAAGGGATTATTCGTGCGTTAAATTTAGAAAACAATTATATGCCTGCTTAGTGAACCTAGCTCGTCCTTTTATCCAGTTTTAAACATTTTAGATGACTGACTGACCGGTTATTTTAAGTAAGAAAACTTAAAAGAAGTAACGGGTATTGACATATAATGAGTGTATATTTCGAAAGTTCAAATCACCTGCTCCATTTGGTATGTATTCAAAATAAGTTTATATTATTTTAGCTTTGTTTATAATCTTCATTTTTAATCTTAATTCTTAATTTTTTTTTAATTTACAGTTTCAACAAAAATTATTGGATAATGCTAAATTTAACAATGGTTATAATTTATCTAATGGTATTACATACATTACGAGTATGATGTGATATGTAATATTTAGACATACCAACATGGTACATCTACACCTCTTTTGCTTTTAATGTGAGTAAAAACTTTTCCATTTATAAATGACATAGTTATGAAATTAATATCTAAATAATATCTAAATCTAATTTTAAATATTTAATACGTAGTTAGTTACTTAATGTAGTTTTAAAATGTTTCAATAAATATAAAGACAAGCAGTGAATATCGAAAATAAACAAGCGAAGTGGTTCATATTATTCCATTCCGCATTATACAACTTATTAATGGTAAAAGTTGTTTGTTGAATATATTATTTCGAATAAAGACATAACTCCGGGCTTTTGTTCTTTATTTATTTTAAAAACAAACAAAACATTTTTTTACTTATACTTGCTTAAATATTTTATGAAACTCGTTCGCCGACATTTTCTATACCTAATATTAATTTTAAACGGGACGCGGCCACTTAGTAGTGGTCTTACAATATTTATGAATCATTACGTTAATTTAACTACACAAAACAATTTTTGTTGCAGTTGGGAAAGACTGGTTATTTTGAGCTTATTTAGTTAATTATAGAACGTATCAACGTTTCATTTAAAGGTATGAGTATTAAAAACATTGCATTATACATATTTAGGCTTAAATCTTTAAACATATGTACTGAGATACCTATAGTATACTTAAAACTTAACATAAAACCCTCATTTCCTTTCGCCAACGGATACGAAGTCGAATACAAAAACTGAACGTGAGTTACTTTGCACATAATGATTGTTGTACGCTTATTACGATAATAATAAAGTTGTTTTGTTGATGAGCCAACGTCTAGCCGTATATCGTATAGTACCTATGCTATTGTTTCGCATTACTCATTTCTGGGATTGTCTATCATTATTGCGTTAACTCGTAAGCGTGTTATGTCTATAGAGTTAGAGTTTAGACGAAACAACGTGTTCAGAAAATGTATTGTCATTGTTATATAGGTTTATTAAAGAAATATTTTTACAGAGGTGTTTTATGCATTCGTTATTCGTAACAATAATTCGTAATATACCCAATACCCATCCTGAGAAAACCGCCATTAAATTACATTACTTCTTGATTGTGATATTATTGCATTTTGGTTGACAAGCAAGAATTCTACATGTGCATATATTTTTAAAAGTCATACGTTATTTTTGTAATTTCCATGAACATAAAGGAATAAATCAAAATTTAAACATCAGCAACTAAGTTAATATTAAACCATTTTTCAAAGAGTTTGCCAACAAAATATCTGTCATTGTATGTTAATGTGTGTATCTGTGAAACAATAAACATTTGTTACTATATTATTAATGTTACATACGTAGACAATAAACCTGTAAATACCTAGAGGCTCTATAAAACTAGTTATAACCAGTTATAACTTATAACCCGTAACATATAATATATATTTACATAAAATCTACTCGCTATTTGATCGTCGGTTCTGATTTAATGACAGGCAGATGTTGGACTGAAGTTTACTATGAAAAAAGATTAATGAACGCGGAACCCTTGCGTCTTGGGCTCTTGAAGGTCTCATTATATATCTATACCTCTATTTATATTAAAAAGTTACCTAATAATGTTTGTAAGTTTGTTTTTGTAACATGTAACTTTCGAAGCTGCGCGACGATTTTAGTCTTTCGTTAGAATAACGAGTTGTTCAGTGACATCCATATTTATATAAGATATACGAAAAAACCTTCTATAATTATCTGTTGTGTTTAGACGTCTAACCTGCTTAGCTGATTTAGATGCAATTTGATAAAGACACAAAGGATTTATTGCGATAATCAGAAGTATATGTACAGTATGGGAATTCTTTATAACTATATGAATAATTTTTCAAGTGTACCTAACTATTGCAAGACCGCGCGAATCATCTAGTATTTCAAAATAATCAAAAACAGCTTTAAATTATTTTCAAATCAATCGCACGTGCGACACCAGGCCCCACCGTAATTATAACGATATACATATTATTCACAATAAACTACGTTTATCAAGATGTGAAACTATTTAAATTACATGGAAAGCATTAATTAATATCGAAGGCTGTAAGATATAATCCGCCGATACCGTATTATATAATATATTGACGTAAAAATAAATTAATTGCCCCTTCTCAGATAGTATTAATTCAAAGAACCAGTCACATTCATTCTTAAATGGTATTTACGAGATGTATTATACAATATGTATAATTTCGTATCGTAAATATGCTACCTACTAATTTAGCAGCCTAGTTAGAGCGATACACAAGGAGCTTAAAGGCTTTTGTGAATTAATTAAAACAACGGATGCTCAATTCTCCCTTTTTATTTGACCCACATCTAAGGGATAATTGTTGTGGTTTAAAATGTATAATTATTACTTTTATAGGTCACTGCATAATATAAGCAGGTGCACTGAAGCGATCACCTGCTAGTGGGGTTGTTCAAGGTCCTTGATGAGCGCCTGTTTTGTTTTTATTTCACACATGTGAATTTTTTAAAACGCAATTACGCATTCAGTTTTGCCCGTAGACCGTAACGCTGGCTCATACATAATTATGTTTACTTTATTTTTTATGGATAGTGTTACTACTAGGTAAATGCATTAAAATACCATAGAAGCTATTAGAACGATCTTAGATAATAATAGTTTATTTAAAAAATGGTACAAAAAACAATAACTTGAACACCTAAATGGTTACTTTGTTGGTCTTCTGACCCAATGAATTTAAATCGACAGGCTTTTAATACATCATATATTAACCATACTAATATTATAAATGCGAGTAACTCCGTCTGTCTGTCTTTCCATCACGTTAAAACTACTGAACCGATTAGAACGAAATTTGGTACACGGATAGTCTAGAGCCTGAGATAAAACATAGGCTTTTTAACTGGAAAAAAAAGGGTTATAAGGGGGGAAGGGAGGGTCAAAGTTTATATGAAAGTCCACGCGGACGGAGTCGCGGGTAACAGCTGGTAGTATATGATTTAAAGCAAGTATTAGTTAATGGATAACCATGTAACGCAAAGATTTATTTGAAAAGTTTTTTTGATGGTTTGCCGTAAGTAGGTACAATACTAATTAAATTTAAACCAAGGTTCACGAGCCTCTCTATCCCTAGTTTTAATTTTTCTTTACTATCTATAAAATTTATATTTTTGTAATTCAATACATTACTTCTTAGTACCATAAGTAATACACGTCATATCTATACTAGTCACTATTATAGAATCTTTTTGTTACACACGTTCAAAGTAGGTACAATTACAGTTAAATTATAATATTAAACATTCAAAATGCGTTCACTTCGTATTTAGCTTAATATTTTGAGATTAAAAGTAAGTTGTCAAGATAACAATATTGGTATTTAGCTGTGCGATTAATGATGAAATATTTCTGTCGAGGTACGGGAGCAATGATTTATCGACTGCCCTTTTCAGAACTGCATAAATGTACGTTTCATTAATATATAAAATTATTTGCACTTTATGATAATAATTTATAATATAAAGCCGCGATAACAAGTAACTTCTGTTTTTTGCATTTGGATTTTAATAAGCTAATTTTAAGGTGATTATTTTGTAATTGACTTACAATAAAATTAGTCATATATGTTACTTCCCAAAGAACTGGGGAATAACGATTTCAAACGTATAATTATTTATATGGCATGACATATGAAGCATATTGCATTGTATATAATATTATTTTCTATGCTCATTTATTTCATAGAAATTTATTGAACTAACAACACTAAAGTACCAAGTACTAGTTTTAAGTCTTAGGTAGGTATAGGTAATTTTCTAAAATAGAAAATATATAAACGCTATTTTTAAATGAAACTAAATTTCTCATTACTTTGTTAATGTACTTGGATTACTTTGTTACAGTATGTCAACATATAATGTGTTATTATGAAGAGTAAGGAACAAGAATACCCGCTTAGCATCATCGCGGACAACTTAACGCATCAACGAGATCGCCACAATATTTATAACGATACACATATACTTTCTTACAAATAAATTCTTGAACAAGTTTTCGAACAAAACAAATATATGGTGGCTCGAAGGCATCCCGAGAAACTGGTAGACCTTGATCTCTCAAAGGGACCCTCGGCGCTCGCTAACCTTGGGTTATTTTTAAACCACGCTTGCATACGAATCCCGTCAGGCGACTCCTTCCGACTGTTACATAATGCGAAATTATAGTTCGCATTTTTTTCACTCCCATCTCTGAAAAGCGTGTGGCCCTGTCATTTCGGTTTTATAGCCTTTGTTTTGGCTCGCATATATTTTATTTCTTTTCGCGGAACCGTAAAAGGAAGAGGCAATGAAGGGTTAGTCGTTTTTGTATAGTGGAGTGGATTATTTATGGTCCGGAATTATGGCCGCTCGAGTCGCCGCGAAATATCATAACAGCTGCGCGGTTCACGAAAATTTGATTCTGTACTTGCTTTACGTATAACAGCTTTCGGTTTAACCGTCAACTTAACCATAACAAAGAAAGCACTTCGAATATATACCGTCTTCATTGGATCGCCCGAACTTTCAACCAAAATAAGCTCACTCTCTTAACTAAAACGAATCATGTTTTACACCTGCAACTTATCAATTTTTATACAGTTACCCTTATAATAGATAACATCGCATCCTTCTGTCCAAGGGGCATTCAAAACCTGGTTATAAATCATAAAAAAACATTTAAGCCACAATAATAAACAACATAGCGATACTTTCTCTATCCCTTTCATCTATTTCATCGAGAACATCTACAAACCTATAAACTAGAACACGTTTCATGTTCTGCTTCACAAGGATTTACACCTTCTAGGTGACGCGATATTCCTTTGTGTCTACAACTCAATACTATTATCACGGTGCCGTGCATACATCCCCTTATATTGTTGTTTGTGCACAGACAGAAATTGGAAACCACACAAAAAGATACATTGATAACTCGAAACCTGTTCGACTCGTTTTCTTTTTGTCATCCGTTTGCGAAATCACTGATATTAAAATACGTTTATTCAATTATATACGTATGTTTATTGTACCTTTATATGTATTAAAACTATTTGGCTGTAGGTACATACGTTATTTTATATTTAAACACGAAAATCATAACTATAGAAGAACGTACCCATACCCTAAATCTAAAAAGTCGTATAACGTTAGAAAAACACAATTAAAGGCCATAACGTTTCTCTTAATGTTAACGAGTAGCAATAATATTTGACGAAATCCAAGATGGCAGTTCAGCACAAGTCATGATGACTCGATTAACAAAAACTTCCTACTTTTTAGATTTCAAGCCACGTTTATCTTAATTACAGCACACAATGAAACCATTCACCCAAACTGCGGTGCCCTATTTAACAAACGATTAAAACTATGCTTTCAATCTTGGCTATGTTCCCATATCGAGTTAAATCGATAAAACCTCGTTGTTTTTCTACAAAGCACGTTTCTGGGAACCGGCGGCTTGCTCCTCACATTACAGGCCCTTGCATAACTGATTCTAAAACAAAGCTCAGCCACGGCCATATGGAAGTTGAATGACAGCTTTATATATGATTTGTATCGTTAATTAACCCCAATTTTAAATTAGACAAGGTGTGTTAAACGTCAAATTTAGGGTTCATAATTTGTAGGAGCTTCTTTGATAACGTTATTTAGATATTATCGCTACTTTTAAAAGATTTTTATTTAAAAACACCTGTGCTAAATTTGTGGATAATTACGGGTCAACGAACTTAAATATAGAAACGTTAGTAATAAATACATTATTATTTTTAATAGCAACCATTTAGTACTTGCAATGTAGTAAGTTTATTGGGCTATAAATTATTTAAATTGATACAAAAGGACACCGACGTGCCTACCGTTAAACAGTAGCGTTTGCTAATTTTTGAAGTCAAAACCTTTATTTGCCGAAAAATTTTAATCGCGACACGCTTGCTCTTAATAAATAATAATTTGAAATATATTATCTACTACCAGATTGAAGAAGTGTCATCTGATGATACCTTTATCCCTATTTAATGATATTATTGTACGGTCAAATGCGTTTATTATTCCGTAAATACGAATCGCTTATTCAATGAAGACTGCTTTGTGATTACACATGTTCCGAATATGGCTATTCATTATTCACGTTTTCCCTTTATATCGCGGTTGATATTTACAAATATATGAATACGTCTTGTTTGTCTCTTTATAAGATCGGATTTAATGTTCTCACGCTGTTATGCCACATGTTTTTCATTGCCTCTCTTTATTCTTATTTAGCTTCAGCTCATATGACATCATACGACTATAAATTAGAACAGTTTTTGATACATCTCGTGTTGGCAATAAAAACTGGATTTGTTTATTTTGTTTTATTAGTCGTTATTGGTAATGGGTCTTTATTTTTATTTATGAAGTCTGCTACTAGTGGAATGTATGTACGTTCATATGATTTATAACAGAAATTAGGCGTCTGCTGCGAGACAGTAAACTATTCGCCGACATTTAATTGAGATACTTAATGGTATTTTTTGCTTCAATTTATGATATGTGGACATGTAAACTAATCAAGATAAAATTTAATATTAACTTCTAATCTATCTATCTTCTATCTAGTTAAATTAAACAGTTTCATATTTCATTGAAAGTAAGACTTATGTCAACAGCAATGTTAAGTTGAAAAGCTTCAAATTTTCAATTTCTCAAAAATATTTAGCGAAGAATAGTATAGAATTTTATATATATTAACACTGTCAAATATATTGATTTATTCTTTCAATTTCGTTGATACCTAAAAACGTTTTTACATTACCAATTATCCCAAATGACAATTTATAGCTATCCAGTTTTTCTTGTTACAAAACTTAATTAATGTGCTCCCGAAAGCCAATAATAAAACCGAAATAAACGTGTTTTATAGTTTGTAAAGCGATATTGGAACCGGGGTCTGTAGTAGGAAGTGATTAAAAGGATATACGTTTTAATATTGAAAAGTTCTTTTGAATCGCCGATCATAATCACCACGTTGAAAGAGAAATACGATGTCAGTAAAATTATAATGGGAAGCGTCGTAAACTCGACATTTGAATAGAAAAGTTACATATCAAAAATTTTCAGTGATCCGTGTTTTACGAGTTTGTCGTAAACGTGTACTTAACTTGGAAAATAAAAGGCACCCTTCTGTCGGTGTGTTTAAAAATCTATACGAATATGAGAGGGGAGATCATTCTAAGAGCATTTGCGATTACGTAGAATATAGGTTGCGCTATTCATCTAAATTTATTAGCGTAATATAAGGTTATATCTGCATATTACTGTACCAACAATATTAAATACAGCGTTATTCACTAGAATGGAAACAATTTATTATCCTTGACAAGCAATTCTATTTATTAAATGAAAATAACGATGCTATAGATATAATGTTAATATATACAAGATGTTTGTCTGAGGGCCTCATCATTTATTCACTTGTATTATGAGGTTAATAGGAGTGATGACGAATGATCAATTTTCTATGACTTTAGAAGTTTATATTTTAAAATTTTATCAATTTTAAACATGCGTAGAGCTTGTTAGGTTGATCTGAAATTTGTAAGCATATCGTCTTAGCAATTTCAAGAAACGATGGAGTATCCTAGAAAAAAATGCCAGCTTATTATGGATAAACTTTGATCACCTTCCACATCAACAACATTAGTGTAACTTTAGTTTAAGATTCTATAAATCTTTATTACATGAAGCATTCAATATTTAGTCATTCTTACCTTTAGCTTCTCCGTTGCTTTAGAATAAATAAGTCAGCTTCAAACTTATCTAGTTGTCGTAACACAAGCTTTTGCTCAGCTTCGAACTGTATGGCACTGTGTATAAATGTCAAAAATAAATAAACGGAAAAGTTAGCAAAATGTTTGAAAATTATTAAAAAAATGGCAAGTACATACTTGAATCTAACTCGGCTAAAGAGTTATAAATATGTAATAAGCGGCTTTCCTCTGGAAACTTGATGCTATTGACTACCATAATAAGATTTGTTAACGTTAGACTTATAAAGAATACAGGTGAAGCAACAATAGAGTCCCGCGGGGCCTCCCTTTTGACTATTTTAATATAAAAAAATCCGACTTTTCTCATTGCCTCTTCAGCGGAATTACTTTGGAACGAATAAATAAATGAACAAGAGGATCAGAGGATTGAATTAGGAAAGTATTCGTGTATAATAAAGAAATCTATTGACAAGACTTGGGGTATTTGTTTGGGGGGTATATTGTTGGACAATGAAGTCGAAGGCTACTGTCGTGCTACAATGGTAAAAGGTATCAGCCCAGAAAAGGATCAGTTTCCCTTTTGATGTCACATCAAAAAGGTATAATATTCAAAGTTGTTTTAAATTAAAATGTATACGAAGGTAGGTTTGACATTAGATATCTTAATGGTTCAGACATTAACCAGGCTTGAAAGGATTAATTATTAGTATCTAAAGGTACTATATTCTATTTAATTGCGCATTTGAATTATTTACTATCGTGTAATTTAAATAACTTATGCTGAATGTTTATGGAATATCTAATAACACTAGCTATGTTAGAAGTTTTGAATGTGTATGTATTTTGGCTGATTTAAGTGGTGACCCTTATTTATAGATTTAATTCAATACACTAATATAATAATATAGAGTACAAGTACACGGAAATGACCTCAAAAGCCAACAATGCACGTATCATGAAAGTAATAAATTTAATAGTCGAGGAAGGTACTTGATCAGTATTGAACAATGCCTGGCCCTTCACGGAAGGTATCAAAGGACAACGCTGCGATTCCAAATTGTTGTTAATTAGAACGGAGACCTTTTGTTGCTAGAATATTTATATTTTAAAGCTTGTTTTTGTCTGTTTTTATTTATAATTTTTAGCATCGTAACTCTGTACGGATGCTTAACATACCTATATAGGTTCTTCCCGAAGCAATTTGGTATCATTTTAGCACCTTTTTAAAAATATTATATACAATATATACGTTTGGGTATATAAAATAGCATATCTATCTAAATTCATCTATACCTAATCGAATCCAAAATAATTATGACTTCTACCTACTTCTACTTTTACTAAAAAGATTGTAATTAAAACTATAGCGTAGCCCCTACTTCGTGCGTTGTAAAACAAAGCAAGCCATCTTGAATAAGTTAAATGCTATATTTTTACCACAATTCTTAGAACCACGAGAATCATATTTCGTTACGTTTTACACAACAGCCATTTTACGATGATGGGCGTTCTGTACCGAGTAACTGTATTTTGAGAGCCAAGAATCGCGTGTTCGGTGCTAATTAAACGTCCTATGTACGTAATCCTTTTGTCTGGATCGTCTTAAACTTTGATTTATTTATTTACGACTGTAATAAATACATATTTATGATACGTGATTTATTGTTATTTTTAATAACTAACAGTTTCAACAAGTTTTTAATAATAGGTCGTATTTAATTATAATCAGAGTTATATTTTGTCATTTGTCGTATATAATATTATTAAATTTATTATACGTTTGACTTTATTTAATATAAGTATGTATTATGTAGGCACGAGCCTTCCTCTTGAATCACTCTATCTGATAAAGAACCCCATGAAAATGGGTTGCATAGTTTTAAAAGATTTAAGGATTCATGGGGACAGACAGCAGAGAGCAACTATTTTATACTATGTATTTGATTGACTAAGTAGGTAATTATTACTAAACCACAATACACAAATATGATAATTATTCTTGACCTAAGTCTTTAGTTAAGTTACCTTTATATCTAGTTAAATAAAATTAATAAATATATATTTATAGGACATTTATACACAGCGCCATCTATTTCCAAGCTAAGACGAAGCTTGTATTATGGCAATTAGATAACGGAATAAATTACATATACATAGTTTTCTTTTGTAAATACATACATACAATACATACTCATACCCAGACCCCAGAAAAATACAAATGTAAATTATAAATATATTTTTCCGGTGTGGGAATCGAACCCACCACCCTTCGCGCAGAAAGCAGTTGTGCTACCACTGCGCCAAGCAGTCGTCGTTGTAACGTACAACTTATCTATGCTAAAAAATTAGGACTTCGCCTAACATTTCTATTGTGATAAATTAATATTTATTAATATCAAAAAAATTACATACAATGATAATGCCTAATACTCGTGAAGCGTCCTGTTATTTTTTATGTCCACAATTATCTCGCCAGCCTTATCGGAGTTTTTGTTTTCAAAACTCATTATAAACAAAGTATTAAATTTAGCATCAATTAAACAAGTTGTTTATACAAGAAACAATAACATTTTGTATTGCTTATCGTTGCAATTGAACAGGTAAAGTTCTAGTGAGTGTATTCTTAGTGCATTCAAACAAAATGAAAATAGTTAATAATTGTTTCCGTATAATTTTGACATTTGTATAACTGCACGTAAACATGCGAACGTAAAGTACGTAACGGAATATTATTTTAAAACTAAAAATAAGAACGACATCTGCAGCAAATGTCACTTGCTCATAAATATGAATATTGCGAACAGTTGCGATTCAATGAGATTAACGAATATAGCACCTTATGTCAGCGAGATCTTTTTAAATTGAAGCACATTGTAAATCTTGTCGCGCTGCAAACGTCATTTGTAAATTGGAAACACCTCGAATTCTCGTTGCTAAGCTTATTCCACTTACGACCGGTAAGATATCTAAAATGGCGTACCATTCAAAACTGTTTGTTTTTGCTGATGGTTATAATGACTGTATGTCATATAACAATCAAATATTTTTACATAATTATAAGTGATCAGATACCCAAACACACAGAGAAATTATTTAATACCAAAACTTAAACGTAATTTCTGATCAGACACGAGAATATTTCGTACAATTTCATTTAAAATTTTGTATTCAAGGAGGATATTATAATCGTAATTAATTTGCAATAAAGCTTAATTCGTGTTATAGCCTTACCTTATAACATCCTTAATCAAATTTAATCAAACATACTAAACATTTGTTTAACAACGAAACTTTTTAGACCCTCTTACAAAACCTGTACTGTTACTACCGTTTAAAATCATTTTCTAAATATAATATTATGACCAAACAAGGAGCAAAGCTTGTTCGTTCTATTCCTGCTCCTGACAACGCCACAGGACACATTTGTACAAGACACTGCGGCTTCTTATAATTACTTCCACTAACACTCCGTCATCATCATTTGCTACCCTCTGATAATTTGTCGCCTTACTAAAATAATTCAGATCGACAACGTTTCTGGTTTACACATTAGCTCCATCGATTATGTCATTTGGTTATTAATATTTATCGCAGACACATAAATCATTATACAAATTCATTATTCAATGTTTTTATATCTATGTATATAGTTGAAACCGTTTCGTTACAATGTAATATTCATACTATGTAGATAGAAACAATTCAGATATTTTTAGCTCTAATTACTTTATGTTTAACGGTTGGTTTTTATGAAATAGATTTAATTACATTAAAAAAAATGCTCCTTTAAAAGTAAGTCAAAATATTGTCAAGCCTTCAGTTAAAAAAATAAGCAACCACTCTAAAGTAAATGCCATAATGTAATAAGTTAAAATCTGCAAATTTGCATGTAACTTCATGTGTGCTTATGAGAAACCCAATGTTTTCTTAAAGCCGATCCAACTCTCGCATATTTATGTTGGGTCTGTACAAACAAATGCAATCCATTTCATCATTCAACGCTGCCATCAGTACCGAAAGCAGCCGGTGACGCAACTTCTCCCAACAAAGAACCCGAAAAATATTATTTTCTGAACACAGATTTATGTACCACGCCTGTCAGGCGAGATTTACACGATATACTGTCAACTTAGACAAAGAACTCTTGTCGGAATCCCGTGGAACGGTGACCGTGATGTCATACGCTCAGGAGTCGTACTGCCTTAATTAATAGATTTTACGACTCGTAATATTTTCGGTTCCGATTCAAAGAAAAATAGTATTCGTGCCTGAGATGTTTATGGCGCGTTGTTTATTGTGAACGCTCGAACCGAAAACCATTATTACTAAAACGAATTCTTTGTTTAAAGCGCGTAGTTATGTATAGTTTGTGAAATAAACAGCCTTTCATTTGAACTATTTTGAAAAGAAAACTTGGGAATTTTCTCACAAACGAAAGACCTAAGAAAAAGAATGTTTCCAATAAAAGGATAATGGAATTTTTCGTAAATAAACATTCATTCGAAGTACATAAACTTGAAGAAGTCTTTGCGTTGAATTGAAAAAAGGTTTTAATTCTCTTCTATTTGTAAGAAGTTTTCTGTACCTATTTAAAATATTTCTACAGTAAATATTTTTAAAAATTGAAGTTTAAGAAGAGTATTATAGCTCAAAAATTTTACAAATAAATTGATGCTCATTTCTTGCAAGTCAAATTTGCTTTAGGTATTTTGTAATGATGTGAAGGATTGATGTTAAAAGTTTTAGCACGTAGCTCCTTGCTAAGAGTTCGGCGTAATGTTTAAATGAATCTTTTCTCCGTAGTGTTACATTTGCATATTGTGTGCGAAAGTGAAAAAGTTTATTTATATTTTCAATTTGTAACTTATACCCTTTGTAACATATATTATGTAACTTTAGTTATATCTTAATCTTCAGAAAAAGAATTGCAATGACTTTGAGCATATCTACTAGTTAGTTTCTACCCTGTAGGCGCATTTTAAAGATTTATTTTTTCCCATACTTTGAAGACATTCTATGCCGTATACAACCTCCATTATATGAGAAGCGTGACGAATCTCTAACACAACGTTTATTCAGACTTTATCTCCAATCTCCGTTTCACCAAAAGGAAAATCTATCTCGGTACATATCAAGATTATGAACCGAAATCGTGTCACACGTATTAAAAACGGGCCTTGTGTATTCAAGTATTATATTATATTGCGAGGACAGATTTGAATTTCAATTTGCTGGGATAATGTCAGATTTTATCTCTATTAACTATGAGTGTATGAAGCACGTTCTTTTAAATTCGTTGAAGCGAATATTGAGCCGTATAAATATTAGGTGTCGCATGTCAGACGTGTTTTATGGAGGTACTTGCACATATGTTATGAAGTGAGTGATTAATGGGATTTTTTTTATTTATATTGCGCACAATTCGTATATGTATCTGTAGGTATAATAAGCACTGCTTCTTAATGTAACGAACAGCTACAAAATGGAAAGTGATGTAATATTGAGTCTAATTCTGACAAAGAATTTACATCATACAGATTTTATAATTCCTTTATTGACTCATGTTGCATTTCACAATAAGGAAACATAACATAAATCTTACTACATAGATCGTATATTAACAATGTTACCTGTATAACGTCACCCAAATTTCGATACATAGAAAAGGTTTGTCATACGTAGTACGCATAAAAGTTCGCAACTAAGAAGATTTCAGCGTAACTGACAAGTGCTTGAGACTCGTACAAACTTGTTAGAAAAGTAAAAAGCTCGTTGGAAGATGTTAAGAGAGCC
This sequence comes from Eurema hecabe, assembly GCA_026213755.1. NCBI lineage: Eukaryota > Metazoa > Arthropoda > Insecta > Lepidoptera > Pieridae > Terias > Terias hecabe. The sequence goes on along the minus strand of JADANM010003811.1, from coordinate 5,956,311 downwards.
CGAGACCTTCCAGCCACTCGATTTAATTTACATCCCCCGATTGTCCCTAACTAAGTTCGACGAACTATCTGCAGTGGTGATTTATTTCGCTGTTACGGCTAAATGGACTTCAGTTCTTTGTTTCAGAGATGTGAGAAAAAGGTCTCTAAAAGTTTTCAGATAATTAGAGTCGACCTTGGTGTGGGTGTAATATAAGATATTGGAATGTTAAATCTCTAAGACGGATAACAATGATTTATTTATTTAATATAATAGTTTCGCAATGTTTTGTCATTCTTTGCAAAAATGACACAAACACGTGACTTTTGTGTGATGAGATAAACTTATAAAACCTATATCTGTGTCACTACAAAAATGTGTCATTATTATCGTTATAATGACGACATGTCATATAAATAACTATAAAATGCTTGTCACTAAGATAATAATATTATTGTACTCCTTTAATTTAAGATTTATGAATAATTAAATTATTTAGCAGAAGTAATACAAAGTAAACTATATACTTTCGATATGATATTACAGATTAATATTATAATTTTGACATACCAAAAGATTCGTCGCATTTTCTCTTACCTTTTTAACTATTATTCTATAGCATATTTTCTAGGATAATTTTTTAAGATTTTTAATGCAATTTTAAAACGCTAATGGCTATTTGGATTGCTAGCTCTGCCATTATAGAAAGAGATCGAGCCGAATATTTGTATAGGAGCAAACAAAAATTTCATGTAAGTTCTATTTTTCAACAAAATTTTACCAAGTGCAGACGTAGGAAATTGGCTTCCGAAGACCAGACAGTAAGGGTTTCTGGTAAAATTGCTTCTTCACCAGTTAATAAAGCGCGCATTGAAGCTCTTAGTTAAATTAAAATCGTATTTTATTTCCATTAAATATTGTGTTAAGTTTTTCATAAGGCGAATTAAAAACCTTGCGTTTTATTTTCTTTATACTTGAATAGTACATTACTCTTATTATTAAACTGTTTTTAGGAAAAAAAGTTTTAACAGGAATAAAGCAATATAGTATAAGGACTATTTCTCTCTTAAAATTATCTTTTTTATTAGGAAATTAAGTAATTTCTTGATTAAAAATTTGGGTTTTACCTTGTATATATTTCAGGCTCATAGATAAAACAAATACGGGAAGTATTTATTGGCATTCACTTTGATACACCATGTGGTTATCTTTAATCTTTGGTTCCGTTCAAACGACCCTTAGTCTGTGTAATTGCAATGTTATCTCTAGCTCTTTTAATAAAATTCAATGGTAGGTGCCCATTCCTTTAAATTATTTTGTACTAGCCTTGCTCCATGGTTTTGCTCGCGTAATTTCCTTTTCTGAACAATACGGGGATAAATGTATATACAACGTTTAACAAAAATGCGTAGTCTTATTTAAGGATCGCAAAGAATACCTCATTTTAAATTAATGTATTAAAAATTCATTTCATTTGAACTATTTATAATCAAGATCAATTGATTTTTTATTTTTTGATCAATTGATTTTTTGATCGATTTTTAAATGTATCGATACTATGACATCACTTTAGAGCTATCAGCTGTTATGTGTCAATGACCGCATGATCCTATGTTGACAGGGAATTTCATTGAAAATGTTCTCTGTCATTAGAATTCGCGAAGCGAGAAAGATAAGGCCACTCCGTCTCATTTTACTAGGAGTTATTTAAGGCAGCAAAAGTTTACAAATACATTTCGGTTTATTTACTAAAGCCAAAAAGAATAATGAAAAACCCATCACATACTGACTTTGACCACCGCTTGGCCATTTGGCGGGTTCGATCGGTTCGAAAAATATATTTGTAGTTTATATTTGTATTTGTCTAGAATCGGGTGTTGCTATGTATTGTATGTATGTATTTACAAACGAATTACAAATTTAAAAAAGTATGTATATGTAATTTATTCCCTTATCTAGTTGCCATAAAACAAGCTTCTGCTTAGCTTGGAACTAGATGGCGCTGTGTATAAACGTCCCTAAAATATTTATTATTATTTATTACTAGGATATCATACGATGTATGAGGTAATTAGGTAAAGATTTGACGAGTTATCATCGTTTAATATCTACAAGTGAACGTTTGAAAATTGAACTGTGCGGTACTAGGATAACAAAATGTCGTAAGAGCTATCTACTTACATGTATCCGGTACACAAAAGGCACAGAAGATCACAAATAATGCGAAAGTTTACGTTACGTTACTCAAAAACACAGAACATTCCGTAAATTATTAGGACTGTACCATATTGCAAGAGGTATTAATTTCATACTGCATGAATGTCGGTTTGACATATGAGCTATTACTGACTACCCTCAAAAAAGCCAAACGTCGACGTTTAGAATGTCAGTGACAGTTACGTGACCGAGCCGCTTATCCAGCTTACTTAAATTAAGAAACAATATTAAGTAATTTACAGATTCTTATTTAAATTGTTTAGAAATGAATTATGGGTGAAAGTGGAATAAGTACTTGCGGACTTTGGTCGATTGGTGTGATTTGCAATTTGTGTTTTTGATTAAATTATCTTTAATGAAGTGTCTTTTACGAAAAGTGAATATTATGAAATGTGTGAATCTGTGTCGGTGCATTTGGTGGCAGCCTTCGGGAGGCTCGTCGATTGTACTTCGAAAGAGTTATTGACAGTAAACGGTAGAGGAAAAAAAACTAACAACAACCTACAAATAATTTTGCGCGAGGACGACGCGACACCCGCCGGCTGCCCGCGTGTACCAGGCGTATACCAGGAGCGCAACAGTTTTCGAGGAGGTAAATAAAATATGGTTTTTACACTGTGTAGTGATGTAACACTTTTCTTTTGATTATCATATTATTGATATAAAAAATCTCAAATATGTTTATTTTAATATAGACTATCTATGAGCATCTGAAAATCATGCAAAAATATGACTACACATTTCTATTACACGTTGTATATACTATGTATTATTTTAGGGTCTAACCTTCCTGCATGCCAAATATCATCCAAATCAATTCAATAGTTTTTGCGTGAAAGAGTTATCTACAAACGTCCAAGCATCCATACTCACTAACTTTCACATTTACGATGTTAGTAATATATTTTTAACATACTTTAAATAATACTAATTGAAACTCATTAAGAATTTAAAAACACGTCTTTTATAAATAGCAAATTTATTATTATGTAAGGCTTTTTTATACTAAACAATTATTTTACTGCGTATATCTTTGAACATCGGTACCTACCTATATCGAACGAATTCGTAATGCGAAAACCAGTTCTTAAAAATATAACGTCATATTATCAATATTACTTAAACATAATCCCCTTTAGTAATTAAAAACAATCTGCCAAATTAATTAAAGAAAAAACAAGTCACCTTGCTTATTACACAAGTTATCGATGTTTTGATTTTATGCGTCGTAAAAAGGGGAAAAAAATACGGCAGGTGTATATTAAACTAAACTTTCGTTATAATTACTTAACTTACTTGTAACTTACAATCTGGCTCATATATAATTTAGATATAGCAGTCCCAAGAACTATCGCGTTATTAATAAAGTTCTAATTTTTTGTATGTCCGCGTTGTTCCCGATCCCGGGCCAATACCTGGAAGTAAAGTATCTTATGTCTGATTCAAGGGTATCACCTATCTACATACCAAATTTCAATTAAATCAGAGCAGCCGTTTCTGCGTGAAAGAATAACAAACATACATCCATACATACATGCTCACAAACTTTCATATGTATAATAACAGTAGGTAATTGTATTGATATTGTATCAAAATAGTCTGTAAAACCAATTGCTATTTTCAGATATTTGCGCGCTCAAAGAATGAAGTCGTGCTTCATTACGTAGTGTTTAAACATAGGCGCTTTCATCTTTTTGTCCCTATACTTATATCTTAAAATTTACCGATTTTCACGCTTTTTTTTAATAGATAGAGTGACTCAAGAGTATAAGAGTTAATAATATGTATAATACATTCATAATATTTGCGTGCTTAGTCGGGGCTGGTCGCCAGTGTCTTATAAAAGTAGCTTTTTCTCCCGCTGAAACATTCACGTTCGTAAAACCTTTGTCTTCTTGAAAAAAAAGGAACCTAGGCCTATTGTAGCTTTGAACTGATAGAATAAATTCTGTATACCCAAAATTATCTCCTTAAACGCCACAAGTTCAAAAACTCTTCAAAATATTACTACAGATGTAAATTTTATATATCTTATAAAACTTATATAACAGTCTTAATGTGTTTTCCGATGACCTGCTAACTGAGTTTCCCAATGGGGTTGGAGTGACGTCATCGCTACAACCCCTGCAGGATGAGATCATCCAATCTCTGCGAACCGTGTCATATTGCTATAGAAATATACACAGGCGCTTAAGAATACTACTTTGGCAATTGCGTCGTATAAGTTAAACTTAATTTAATAACATATACAATTTTGGACTGTTGGTTTTTTAAACAAAATTGAAGAAGACTTCTTTCGTGAAAGTATTTAGTATAAAAGTGTCATTGAGAGTAAGACTTAGTTTATTTTCTGATTTACAATATCAGATAGTCAAATACGGCCAAATACTCATACGCAAATTAAATTTAAGCACGCCTTAAGACTCGGAATTTTGTCCGAATTGTATGGCAAACTGTCAAATCGGATCGGTTTAAGTTGTACTTAAATTTAAGTTGCGTTTCAGTATTCCGGCAATAGTTATCAATTGATCTAAAATAGTATCCCATTTATCTAGTTAGTAAATAGCATCAACATTAGTATTATGTTTAAAATACGACCTATAAAATTAAAACAGGCGTTTCTACACATATTTACTAGTGTAGAAATGCGTGGCTTTCCCGATTAAGCATTTATATTGTTTAGATCCTCGCCTTAAGTCTTTACCAGAATTTAATTAATATTACACCTATAAACAGTTACGATCCACCATTACTACTAACCTCAATGCAATATTATCAGAAGTAATGCCTGTGGCACAAAGCTATGACATGTCTTTATAGCAAATATCCAGATAGATGAAACGTTAACGCAGTATTAGAATAATCCCCATTTCTCGTTATTCTAACGCTACCTTAGATTTTAACGATGTAAGGGCTTGACTGGGGGCAAAGTAAACGCGTGCCGTATCGTTACGACCAATCCTCTTATAAAACTGAGTAACGTATAAAATGTGTATTTTTCAAATGGATTTTTGAGTGCTCGCAAGTTTGATGGCCAAATCTAAATGTTGGAATTTACTGAGGTGCACGATGAAAGGTACCGTTTACACTCTTTTTACTTTTATAGCTGCGTAATAAAAAGGTACTATATATTTTAATTCCGCGTTTTATAATCGTCTTTATTCTT
>JADANM010003811.1:5907937-5928638 GCA_026213755.1 Eurema hecabe | reverse complement strand
ACAAATTTCATATGAAAGAATATTTCAGGAAATATTTGAGATGGAAAACTTATTGCTTGAAGATGGTTCGTCCGATTTCTGTTCGCCTGAAATGGTGGGAGATTACTGCATTCAGATGGCCGTTTTTAATAAAATGAACGAGCAAATTTCCTGTTATGTGTCTTACGTGGCTATTGAAGATCCCGAAAAGAAAAAGTAAAGTTATTTTTTTATAATAAAGGCAAATACAATGATTTTTGTTTAATTTTGAAGAATATTTTGTATAAAAGTACCTAATAAAAATTATTTATAAAATGTAAATTATTTTTGCAATTAAATGTCTTTCGTCTTTCCATTAGGTATATAACTGGATAGCCTAATGCTATAACTCTACCAAAACATAAAATCATTAAAATCAGTTCAGCCGTCTTTGAGTAATAAATATAATATAAGTTATTAAATAACTTTTTAAATAAATAAAATGAAACAGAACTATCAGACACACACGAAATGCATATTTCGCGAACCAGACGTGCTATATTAAAACGTTTCGTGTTTCGTTCTAATTAACAAAAGCGAATAAATATTGTTCGTAAAACTCTCGTATAATTCATAATTGCGACGGGAGAGCCCGTCAGGCGTTATTAACTTTTTCCTAGTCTGCTGGCTTTTACATCCGTTGGTCAGTATTAAAACTTTCAAGCCATTAATTCCTCGCGTTTTATGTTATTATTTTTTTCCCAACTATATGTGTTTATAACTTTATAGTATCTAAAGCCACGTACTGTCAACTAGAAAAGTTGATGAACACATTTTATTTATTAGAACTTTGCAACCCTAATAAACTGTATAAAGGATTTTTTGTTGAATACTTATTTTATGACTTTTTTTAATACTGGATATGTTAATTAACTTCTTTAGTTGACTGTACAGCATTTCATTGTAGTTTTTGTTATCTTAATATATATTTACGTTAGTTAATATCATTAAATATGGCCAAATAAGCTTACAAAAAGATATAAAGGGTCACTATCAGTTGTATGCAAATGTAAGCACGCTTCGACCGACGTTTTAGTTTTCAAATTGTATTATTATTCAAATAACCTCTGTATTTCATACGGATTTATACAAAATATAAATTTAAAGTAAATTAAAAAATCTCAGTCTAGAGGTACCTATATTAAATTATAAATTCTGATTTGTTTTATTAAATATTTAACGTATTATTAACAATTATTAGCAAGTACTTACAAAAGGACTCGAAACCTGATTTTCAAACGACATGTAATTAATTGTAAATTTATGAAGTTCAATATTTATTGCGTATTAGAATATAAAAGTACCGCGCAGTTCTGCAGGCTTCTATGACGCAATGGTTAACTATCACGGGGTTTTTGATACGCTTGAAGAACTTTACTATTTATCTATTAAATACATTTTACCACTAATAAGATTTATTCATCATGATTAGGCAAAATATTTTTTTAATTTGTTTTTTGAAATCTAAAAACTGCTCTTAAATTACGCTAAAAATCTCACACTATGTACCAGGGAGACATGGTTTTGAAAGAGTTTAAAACGCAAAAATTCAAGGTACGAATATGAAAACGAAATTCTTGAAAAACTCTAATTAAAAGCTTTATCCTAAAAAGGCTAGGTGTAAGGGAGGTTTCGACGCAATTTCCAGTTATTCATTGTTTTGTGCGAAAACAATACCGATGACGTCGAGTTTTCACATAAAGGAAGTGCTTTAATTTACGAAGAAGGGTTATTTGAGCTGCGGTATTATTACAATTTCACTTACTGAATACTTAACAGAGTTTTGCTCATTTCAAATTTTATGTTAGCCTGGTATATTTATATTGAATCCGAAATGAAAACAATTTCGTCATGATTAAAAATCTTTGTCTTATCAATGCGTTTTTAAAAGAAATAACTCGAGAAAGGCGTAGGCTCTTACTCACTTTTGACGCATCGGCAAAAATACCTATTACGATATCAAAACAAACTTTCTACATTTCATATACCACAGATAGATACACAATTACTGTAACGTCCTTTCAAACTTATAATAGGCTCCTCTGCGACTTCAAAAGCGGAAACTTGGGCGTCTAAATCCACCGCAAATGACAAACACAAAAAGGCTGGTGGACAGAAATGTACGCACATCAAAAATGTTGTAACTAGCGTTAGGGAGGTGTGAAGAGCTCTCGAGATCTCCCGATAATACCGAGTTGAGTTCGCAATAAAATTGTCAAGTAGAGATCTGCTAACGACGCACTTTGAAATCCAAGATTTGAGTTAAACACCGCTAAGGAATGAAGACTTGATTACATCGTGATAACTGCGGAGTTAGGTGTACACTTGACGATTGAATAATTACTTTATTTGAAATGTTATTCTTCTTTAATGTATATTTTGATATACATATTTACTCGCTGTTCAATATGGAAATATAATTATAAATATATATTAGGTTCAAGTTTTTAAAACTAGTTTTTTTTATATTCAACCAAAAAGTTACCTTTCTTTCATTTCTACATGTTAAAAGTTAATCCCTAGTCTAATTACTGAAATCCAAAGTAATTCCGATGCGGGCAATAAAATTTTCTCCTTTGTAATATCAGTAGGTTGGGAAGCCATACACCTACATTTAGGAAAAAAGTTAATGATGCTTAAAGCTTGGACCGTGTCCTGTAATTACAAATTAAAAAGTTCGTCCGTCGGACCCCACTTTTTTCATTTATTCGACTGCAAAGATAATGTCGCGACCCGAATATTATACCAATGCATAGGAATTTATTCCCTATTTCTAAACCATTAAGGACCAAACTTCGCTACAACACCTGCCAATTACTTAAACGTTATCTTCTCATATACGATACCTTTTACTACAGCTATTTACAAACGGGATAAAAATTAACTTTTACGATTTATTTTGGGTATTTTCTAATTTGAAAATGCTTTAGATTTTTTCAATAGATGCAGTGAATTGTTGAATAAGATACATTGACAACCACTTGGTGCAGTGGTAACATAGCTCCGTCAAGGGGCGTGGGTTTCGATTTCCACAATGGTAAACTTTTTACCACGTACCACCAACTTATGGAATCAGCTCTCTCGTGCGGTATTTCCGATAAATTTCGACTTGGGGTACTTCGAGAAGAGAGCGTTCATCTTTTAAAAGGTCGGCAACCTACTCCAGAGCTGTCAAGCTCTGCGAGTGTTGATGGGCGGCGATGACCACTTTCCATCAGGTGGCTCGCCTGCTCGTTTGCTATTGATATAAAAAAATATATTATTTGGATCTTTCAGAGAGAAAACGAACTATCTGTAATTGATCCGTTATGTTGTTGCTATCCATTACACAAGCTCTGATTAGCGTGAGACTAAATAGCGATATTAAAAATATGCATCCTGGACTATTATTATTAAATAATGCTTTGTAATGAAAGTATCTACAGTCATACAAATATTTGTATTATTTAATATGTCGAAATTTATAGCCATAATAAAAGTGTCTTCTTATACTATACTTATTTTGCAATAAAAAAGCATGCGGTTATATTACTTGAATTATAACGTCTAATAAAATGTGTTATTGTGAGAACTGTCGCGTCGAGATTAGAGGGTCTCCTGTGATTGTAAGAGTATTATTTTGTTGTTTTACGACAGGATAATAATAAGCGTCAGAACATTTATGAGTGAACAATAAAGCTACGCTACGGAAGGGTTCCATTCATAGCGTAAGCTATAATTAATATTGTATTGCAACATGAACATGTTTGCTTAATAATGCTCTGAGATTAATCAGAGAAAGAGTTGAAGTTTAAACGTCAAATAACTGTAAACATAGCGGATGTTTTAAGACCGTGCGAAATTTGTTTATTAAAAACGTGGATTGAGAATATTGCTAAACAATATACGATAAGTTATTATGAATATAAATCCGGTTGAAATCCTATAATTATATACATAAAATACCTATATGTTTTTCGTATAGAATATATAGAATAAAAAAAACATTGCTTTTACATTAGTTCAATGTACTGTATATGTGGCACTGAACTTACATATTGGAATTGAGTTAATCAAAAATAGGCTATTACATTATAATAATTATTTAAATTGTTCCGTTTATAGTCTGTATAGTTTTATGTTTATGGTAAGTTTTTTTAAAGTCTGTTTTACTAACACAAAGATGACAACATACCTAAAGGATTTTTAACAATCGACCCAGTGTGAGTCCAACTCGCGTCTCCGAGATATTCTAAGTACATTAGTAAGGGTTTCACAATGATTCATTTACCTCTGAAATATGGTTAGGTATAACGTTATTATATATCATTTTTTGTAGTATATTATCGGGGAATAAAACCGAAGTAAAATATAACTGAAAAAATATCTCAACACAGTAAATTAAACAAAACGTTGCGTCCATTCTAGCAAGCAGTATTTATCATCCAGATAATTACAGGAATATATGAAAGCGATTGTTCGAACTATAATTAAAAGCGAAAAGCTATCGTCATTCCAGTCGAATCGTAATTTCAGTAAAACAAAGGGGGCAAGATCAATGCCGGCCGTCGGCTCGTCGATGTATGAGTATTTACGGCTTACTGCACTGTAAATCCACGATATCACCAATGCCTAAAGCGGCTTCGTATTGCTCGAATATTCCACAATGGATGTTTACCGGCTATGGGGTATTATGGCCTTTTATGTAGGTATCGGTTCGAAATTTTGTTCATAAAAGTTAATTTGTTATATTACGAGTTATCTAATAAGTTGTCGAAAAATAAATTATTTTGGACGTTTTCTATTTATTAGCCGATATATCAAAATTTTCTTTTATAATTCATGACAATTGTCTGTTTCTATTTTTAAATACGTTTGTTATATTCCTATTAATGAAATAGGTAGAAAATAAAGTTGCTAAAAATTAAAAAAAATATAAAACATCTCAAATAATCTATTGTTTACTTACTGCTTATACAAATAACCTATATTAAAATGTAAAATTACTTTAAACAACAAAAGACAATGCACGCGCGAGGTGTCTTGATTCTGGTTCAATTAACTGAGAGAATTCTTTTAAGAATATTAATTAAAAAACATGAATGGAACAAAAGGAGCTGTAATGTTCACGGAGCAGCCACCAAAGAGTGCTTGTTGTTACTTCTATGTTTCACTAATTGTGAACGGGACTTTTCACAATTGAGGACAAATTATACAATTTTTTTGTCAACGTTCATAGGAGTAGTAGTAGTAGGCTAATAGGGGATTGGAAAAGGCAACTACCTATCTTGTGGAAATCCAGAAAAGTTATGAACTCTATTAATAAATAGGTAAAAAGCGAATGGAGCCGATAACGTCCGTATAACCAGAACTATATATATTTAATGTTTTATGAGGTGCCTTTATGAATTGTGTTTGATAAAACAACTGCAGACGAGATGATCGACTCAATCTGACTTTCCGTACTAGCTTAATCATTGATGAGGGTAAAGTATAGTTTCCCAAGTAGCTTAATTCCAGGAAGTTTTGTTCGATACATTTGGACCAGGCACGTTGTTTGTGGGTTTCAGGTTTGTTCTATTATAACACATAAATATCTAATAAAAATCTGGTTTTACGCTGGTAACACTGAGATATATAGCTAGTAATAATACAACAGCTACCTTGAACTCTGACTAAAACACAGAAACGTTAAAAGAAATTTTGGGATAATATAATTCTTTTAATGTTTGTAAGCATTATATTCAGCCAGTCAATGTGAAACGCTAAGCGGATCCACAGTGATTCTCTTTTGTTAACTAAATTAAATTAATTGCAAGGAAATATTTAAATAGTGAAGAAATTGAGAGAGATCCCCGCTCGTGCAATTGGCAGCAAACCTCAGCTTTGTCTAGACAAGAACTACGCGAGACGTTTAGATACCTCGTAACTAGAACATAATCATATTTAGTACAGTACCAAATCAATATTCATATTATTGTTTGTTCCGATAGCTGAGGTTACGTCGAAAACAAACATTTAGATTTGACTGGTTCTTGACTTTGTCTGGTTCACGTATGAATTGAATTTATGGTGGTTATCAATCTCCCTGTTTAGCAGACGCGACTGACACGATGCATCTTTGTAATCAACATAGATATGCCCTTAATATATATTCCTAAAAAAATGTCCTTTTGCATTACATTAAGCGAATTGTAATGTAAATCCTGGTCGTCGTCGTTTTACATTTTATATCATTAATAGAATCTAATCTAATCTAATCTAATAATACCTTTTTTTTCTCTTCTAACTTAATAAAAAATTAAGTTTTTCAACTGTTCTTTATATGTCAAAAATAGTCAACGTTTTCTTACATGTCTTTGTATACACAGTTCTATGTAATACGAGTTAATAAATAAAATTACGCTTTGTTCAGAGAAAAGTATTGAACGTTTCTGTCTGTATTGCTCTCTGAGTTCATACTGTTTATCAGATTGTACCTGGACAAATTCAGATGTCCAATCTGCGCCACACAAATTTTACGACGAGTACAACATGCGTATACAAAATGTTTGTTTTTGATATCGTAAAATGCAAACACTTAACTTTTGGAGACCGCAATGTTATGTTTGCAGACTCACAAAGAGTGTTCATGGTCTAATAAATAGAAAGGAAGGTACTACAATATTTGAGAATAATTAATTATTCTCTTTTTGTTTCGTGGACTGTGTCTCATTAATTAAAAAATAGTATGAAAATTTTGCCTATGAAAAACGGTGACATCATTTTATCCTTAGGGTTATATAGTATTTAATATATTATAGGTACACAATGATGATGTCTTTGAAGTGGAATTTGAAAAAGGAAATAAAAATAATCAGAATTATTTATCGACGCGTAGGTCACCCTACCGACTATTATATTTTCCTGTATCGCATTATTGGGAATTCCCAAATTACTATCGTAATATGGTGCATCATTTTCCTATTTCCTTTCACCACACGTGTAAAGGTGGACCTTTCACATACTCCAAAGTTCAAAGGCTTCTGATTGGCAAATGCTCCGTGCGTGAACTTAATCCTCTCGCGAGTGAATCGGACAAAAAATCTCTTACTACTCTTTTGAAAGCGTTCCGGTGTATTTTCGTTGAGCTGAAAACTTTTGCAATACCGGCGCCCGGCTCAAGTTTAAATTCCCGAGGAAAGGGGATTCAGCGATCATCTGACTGCGTCTAATAAAAGGCACCGTCCTGAAATATGTTGTCACTGCATAAACTTTATGACTTTAGTTTCGCTCGGAGTTGTCTAGAAATGTGAGGAGATGAAGACATGATGGAGCTTCGCTCGAGCACCTTATTATCATATGTCAGAGGCAGCCTCATAAAAAGTAATAGATCGCGCCGAGCAAATAAGCTCATACAAAAATCACGACCGCGTACGAACGTTAAAAACAACGTCGCATTAAATAAGCAATTATGTGAAATTTATTTCCAATTGGGTGACGTTACGCAAATTTTATTGAAACCAATTTCGATAGTGCTCTGTAATGCCACTTAGTAAGATAAAATAGTAACAAGGACCATTATTTTCGACTGTCGATTTCGATTTCCATAACATAATTTCGTTTTCCTTATTTATGCTTAGTATCAGTAACGAATATTAAAGTACTTTTTATTTTCCTTAATGGTAACATCGTTAATTCTGTTATGTTAGCTACATTTGCATTTGAAATTAATGTTTACAAAGTAAATAATTTACAGTACGTACCTTTTCATTTCTTAAGGATTTTTTTATATCTTATCACTTATCTACCTCATTGAAACTAACTATTTAACATTATTTTAAACTAACACTTTAAATCACAACATTGAATTTTAAACAACATTTTGAAGCAGTAATTTACAATCGTATGCTGCACTCCCGCCTGTAATTTCCAATTTCGCATCAATAGCTGTGATTTAAGTATTTCCCGTATCATTTGTTTCTTCCCAGTTCCAATATAGCATTTTTTATTTTGTTAAATTGCTTTCCTTTGTACGGTTATCCCCCTTCATATAAACATGCGTGAACCGCTTTAACGTAGATTTGTTTTTAAGAATTCGCTCTTTATTTGTTTTTACCTTAAGGCGATACCGCTCGCTCCGTACCTATCCGTCATCTCGGCGATATATTACTTGAACATCGTTTATCCGATTATTTACTTATTTTTATATACTTTATTTCTTCTTTATTACATGTATATCTTAACTAATAAGAGCTTTATTAGGTGGCTAGTTGGTGGCTTTAAACGCTTTCTTCCGGACGACAGTTTCAAGTAATCTTTACAATTAATTATGGTAAATAATATTTTTAATGTAGAAATGAAATAGAATGTTTGTGGTGGTTATTTATCAATTAAAAAAAAAAATCAAATTATAAGTTTGAACAAACTTCAAAAGTTTCTTTAACACAATTACATTCAACAGAAAATACAAAGGTTACGCAGCACAAACACTCGAGATCAACCCAAACATTCATTATAAAAGAAACGTGAAATAAAGTATGACATGTGATTTAAATTCAATTTGCATCCACCTCATATCCGGGGCGTCTTTTAACAAGCAAAACCATTCATTTCTCAACGACACAAATCATTACTTGGTCGCTGACAATAAATAGATTAAGGCATGTTACAAAAAATGCACAGTACACATTTTATCCTACCCTCGTTTCGCTCGTAATACAATAATCAAAGGAATATGAGGGGCTGAACGGAATCAAACGTCTACATATGCGTCAAGCGATAAAGTAAGTAAGCATTAGAGAAATATCGAGGTCATAAGGGGTGTAACGAGATATAAGACTGTGCGATTTTCTTAAGTAGGTGCTCTTGTTTTTTTAGTATTCAATTTATATAGAGATAACACTAATAAGTTTGTTTTTGTGTTTCTGCCAGCTGAATTTCAGTGTTTCTTTGCTATTTGAAAATAGAACCGATAAACAATTGTATTTAGATGTAATAATATTTATAGTTGTACCATGACTTTTGTTGTAACAAATATTTTTGTCATTACTAATTTGAAAATTTTACAGATACAGAAAATAAATATGAAATAAGAGACTTCCCTTCAGTAATAAAAACAAAAAACCATCTTTTCTTTATAAGTGAGCGGAAATTTAATAAAAATGTGACTTAAAATCAAGGCATTGTGTAACTCGGCGTAAGAACCAGAGTGTCAGAAGTTCAGAGGAGCTGTCACGCATGAGATAATCTGCGAGAATGGAAAACGCGCCCTCAGCGAGTTGTAACGCAGCAAACCAATCCCCACTCGACTACCAGGCTCACATGATAATACTGAAAGTAATTTTTATATTAAATCTTGCCGAAACATAAAAGAGAGATTTCGCGTCTTACTCGCGTACGGTAAATGCGCTGCATAAATTAGTTTGCCGGAAATTGTTTGTTTAGTGGATGCTTTTTATATTTATTTCGCGTTAACATTTATGAGTTTTTCGACATACGCTCCGCCGTTAGTCTTGTGAAAACCGTTTGTTTGGTTATTCAGCGGTACGTAACACAATAATGGGGAAACGAACAAAATAAGTTCAAGAGTTCCTCTCATCATATATTCACGGGATAAACGTTTTAGTTAATGATATTTTTGAGGTGTATTTTCTTAAAATCCCATTTCTAAATGGGATGTGTGTAAAATGCAAATAAGAGAAAAAGATGAAAATTTCATTCATACGTCGCGAGGTCTTTTGGTCGGCGAGTAATTAATTAAAAGCTTAGGCAGTAGCATTATGGGTTTTATGCTAATAGACGGTGGCTAATATGGAAGCCTTCAAAGGCCCGCACGGGCAAAACATTAAATTTCAGCGAGGCGTGATCCGCGTTCGCTATGGAAGTATGGAGCTGTGGGCTATTCTAAAAAACTAAAAAACCCTAACAGTTTTGTATATCGCTATCTTTTTTTCATGGAGCTTTGATAAATTAGTTCCTAATAAGTTAGTACGTGCAAAAATATACATTCGAACTCCCAAATGACATAGATTTAAGGAAGCTAATTTTTGACGTTATTAAATGTGATATAATGATGTTAATTTAAAAAGATGTAAACTATATGTAAGTTAGTTAAGGTTGATACGCAATTAGTTTAGGCCGTTGAAAACGTAGTCAAATTTATGCAAGAGTGTCATCAGCCGTATTGGATGCATAGTCATACGCCTGTAAGGGGATTTTCACATTGATTAAATTGCACCCTTTTTCTACATACCAAAACGTATAGCTAGTTTTTAGTATAGGACACGATCAAAATTAAAACTCAAAATGATTTTTAATGTAATAATATGCGTATGCGTGACATATTGAGTAGTGTGTTAACGTATTGTTAACTAGAATATTATTTAATAAGGTAAAATATGGTGCGAATAATGAAAAAAATAACTAATAACAATACACAAAAAAAATTGCACTGAATATCGTCAAAATAAATTCAAAATATCGCAATCTGCCATTCGCAAAAACTTTTATGTCCTTCATGCATTCTGTACATTCCGCAATAAGTATTATTTCGTACCGAATACTTAATCTTTTCTATTCTAAATCCCGCCTGTTCTATTATTCTATATGTCTATCTATCTTATTGTTTTTCCATGCGCTTGAGTAGTCTGCAAATATTTTGTCACAAGTTGGACATCAATTATGATTATTATTGGCCTTGAAATAGTAGTATAGATCGTCGATGTGCACGCGGCCTATGCAGGGGTGAGTGGGCCGGATGCGGCGCGCGCGAGTTAAATTGAGCACCGCCCAGACTCATTTCCTTCATCCGCCATTGTACGCTACTCACAATACAAAACATTTTTTTACGAATTTCCACAAAAAGTGCTTTGAATTTTTTCCAATCTTCGCCTCCATTCAGCTCGTAAAGTTAATGTCTCGACGGCTAGGGCGTGGGCGTGGCCGGGATATCTATCCGTTAATGCGGCAAATGCGTCGCAACCGCTTAGTTTTTAATAAATTAATATATAGTACCTACTATTATGTATCAATATTATCATTGTGTAATAGAAATAAAGACGGAGGTATCACTTGACAACAATAACATAATGAATATTCCAAAAATACCTTACGAAATTACTTTAAAAAGTAAATAGTATTCGGAATAGAAACAATAACACAAGTTCAAAGAATAAAATATCGTTACTACTATCCAACTAAAACGTTTTTAAACTTGTTTAAGTTGCAGGGATTAACAAAATATACAGCACGAATTTGTTAAAACGCTCAAGAAAAACAACTTAGACTAATCCTTTAACACCTCGTTTAAAAGTTATAACATAAAAATTATCTCCTTTAAATTATGTTCGTAAAGAATTCACAAGTTTATACGGCGACGACTTTCTTAATTTTATCGCCACGATAATTAGAAGAGTGATAACTTTTAAGAACAAACATTACTCATTTGAAGTCGGGGTTCGTTCTAAAATTACTGAATTATACTAATTAATTGTCCTTAGTATGATCTTAATTGCTGTTATATGTCTAGGGATTAGTGACGTTTATTGGGGGCTCTGAAGGGTTTTAAATATCATACTTAATAAGACTTATTCGTTTTATCGCTAAGATTTATATATTTTTATGTAGATGGTTGATATTTGAAAAAGTAGATCGTCTGAGAGTTGTGTTCAACAGAATTCGATTAATGTGCATAACCTCTATGCCTTGCAAACAGTAAACAAAATTCGTCTGGCGCCTAATGTTATGAAAATATTTATCACTTTCGATGGCTATTTGAACTCAAAATGTAACAAAATCTTGGCTGTTTGGAGTCCAAAAATGTAAAAATATGTGACCGTTATTTAGGCAGACATATAGTTATAGTTTATTTGTATAGTCTGTTGCTAGAGCTGGAACTATAGGTATTTTTGATGTATGAGTCGTTTGTAGCACGTTACCGCAGCGAGATTAATCGTCCCGCCCGATCCCCATGTAAATCAGCTCCTGTTTGTACTTTCAATATATAGGATTTTTCACGAACAATTCGTGGTTTCTCCTTTTTTAATTTGTAACATGTTTCAAGCGTTGTTTGGTAGACATTCTAATTGAGAACTGTATAGTCATTTTATATTTAAATCACCTGAGTTCGTTTTTATTCGATGTTTGATTTTAGAACAACGTAAACTATAACTATAACTGTGACGTAAAATATATACCTAATTTAAAAGCACTGACGTAATCTTCATTATAAACAAAAAACTTCTTTAATAGGCCATAACATAATAGAGAAACAATAGTTTGGTATTGGTAGTAACAAAATGGATTTCAACTTTGCATACGCATAGTGCTAAAACTTTAAATATGCAAGGTCCCAGACGTTTGAATAAATCGAAATCTCCAAGTTTGATAGAAGCACCTTCGTAGACGCAGGTTGAATGGCAAAGCAGGTATCTAATAAATCCCAGTCAGGTTATCGACTAGGCAACATGTGCTCAAGTTGCAAACTCCTATATAATTACGAAATCCTTGGAGAATAGAATCAATTTTGTCGAGCGGACCTGGGATTGTTAATGAATACTTGGCATCTAATAATGCTTCAATAATTGGAACCCTTATTAAATTCTGAAGTTTCATATTATTAAACTAACTTGACTCGCAATAGTTTATTTACGTTGATACTTTAAATTATATTCATTGAGAGGTATTTTACTATTTACAGTAGGTATATAGTTATAATAAATGGGACTTTATAACTAAATTATAATTAAGATGTTTTAATAGTATGATTAGGCAGTTTTACCGCTAATTAAAAACCACGTCTGTGATAAATATAATTATCTTATACTTAAAATAAATTTGAATATTAAAAATACGTTGACTATTGAAATTATCAACATCACACGAACTTTAGCAAACATTTCTCATAATATTCAGAATACGCAATTTTAAATCACCGATTTCAAGCGACTCTTTTGTATATTTGCGCGCAGACAGTATGATTTATTACTATTGAAGATATGTGAAAAACGAGCTATAACTTTTACCTGTCAGACAAAGAAAGTTTAATAAATCTAAGTGTATGCTCGAATTACATTTGGTCACGTTTCAGTCATTCAAATATCTGAAAGTCGAAGTTTATAAGAAAAGAAATGGTTCATAGCGTATCCAAGATGAAAACTCATATTTTGCAAGTAATTGAGTTCTTTTTAATAGCGCTTAGAAATGTGTTTGCTAGAAATGTTGCTTATTCAGTCTACCGTGTGATTTACCAAGTCCTTCATAGTCACATAATTAGTTTTAGTTTTAGTTAGTAAGTAGATATGTTTCGGTATCTCTCTTTTCTGGGGAATTTGACTTGGATCTTTTTAAAGTTTGGGTGACGCTCATGACATCGGTCAGACCGAATCTTCGCTTACGATCAGGCGAGAACGCAGTCAATTGTCGTCATATTAATTATAAAAAAGTATCTTAATATTAATTCATTCAAAAGGCATTAATATGATGACGTCATTTTCTATATTAAAACATATAAATTAAATTTGTTAACCCATAATTTCCCTCAACCAAACTACAGGCCAAAAATAATTCTCGCGTTAAAATAAAAATTCAATAACTTGCAATTAACTTAAGTAGAAATATTTCCCCAGCTTATTCCATTAATTAAGACAACAAATTGCTGGTTTCACGCTCGGATTAAACACGAAAAATACCATTAAATTAACACCCTATCAATTGGGTAAAAAATATTGTGAAACTTTTATTAAGGCGTTATCTAAAATATAAGGTAATTACGTTAATTACAGATAGCTGTTTCAACTCTTTATGAGCGCTCGTCGGTGGCGATAACGCTTCTAATTGTCGAATAAAAAAGGATTACAGCTAATCCTTGTTTAATAAAAATGTTAATCATGAGATTTTCTGTCGCAATATGCAAATGTTAGTGCCACCCCGCTCGCGATTGACGACCTCCTTTAATATGCATTTTCTCTTCTTATAACTAAGTATAATATAAATAGGTACAAAACGGTATATTGTAACAATACTAAGTTCTATATTTATGTCTTATACGTGAATAGGTATATAATTATTGTTTAAAGGTACCTAGTTAATATTATTAATGGTTGTTACGGTTAAAAATTTCTTTAAGAAACAATAATTAAATTTTATGTTTCGTTTATTTTTAATCGAAATGGAAATTATAATGAAATATATAAATAATTGGCAATTTAAAAGATAAATACACATGAACAAAAAATGTCCCTGACCCCTGCTCCTATAATACTATGTATTTGATTGTATGAGTAATAATAAAATATATTTTGACATCAAAGCTAAGCTCTATTCTCAATCTCCGAGAAGGTAATGTAAATTAGGTAAAATGAGCGCCATTTATAACAAAACACTTCGTATAAAGGTAAGGTATAAAGGTAAAGAGTATCCGTTATACAAATGGACACATCATTAGGGCGAAAATTGTAAGGGATTATAAAAGGGCTATGGCTTGGGTGAGCATAATTTTTAAACGTAGGCTATCTGCATACGTAACTCAATAGGGATGTGCTTGTCCTAAGACGTATCGATACAATGTTTTATTTTTTTTTTAACAAACCACAACTTTAGATACAATATTATTTTCAATGTTGTGGACCTGAAGTGTTTTATTCTTAAATATAAAGTACAGTTTCATAAAGAAGTAACAATGTATAATAAAAGTTATGTTTTGTCTTCTTGTACGTTTATATTGTAAATAGCCGCTTCTCGCGGTTTTCCCCGCGAAGTTCCCGTTCCCGGGGCAATACCGGGATAAAAAGTAACCTATGTTTTAATCCAGGGTATCATCTATCTACATATCAAATTTCAACTAAATCGGTCCAGCCCTTTTGCCGTGAACAGATAGACCGACAGACAGACACTTTCCCATTTATAATACTTACTAGTATGGATATACATTTATTGTTGATATTTTTATATTATTCAAATTATCATAAATAAACGCAGTTAACATTTCCACACGAGACAAAAGACAATAAATTTCCAAAGAGATTACTACTTCCTTAACTTAATACCATTTAGTAGTATCGATACATCTTGCTTTAATCTCTATCTTGCTGAGAGCGTAATTTATTCTAACAATTCACGCACACCCACAAGTAGGATTACTCTAAATACGTATTACCCAACACCAAAATTAATCCAGGCCTCTTTTTAGCGAAATGCGAAAAAGTTAGTTAACCAACTTTCCTCAGGCCCACCCACGTCGAGTTTTATAAAACCCCAGTGAAATATCGTTTTTCCCGCTCAGAATTATTTGTATCAATAGAATGTTTGTTGAAAATTTGCCTGTTCAAATACAGGCAAGTTTGCGGTGAATATTCGAGAGTTTAAAAGGTATGTTTAACTTATCTAATAAGCATGCGGGTACTGAACCTGAAGTAACACTCGAATGCATGCTATTCGATATTCCTGTTTGAATTTTGAAAAGTATATTTAAATTCTCAACGTTGGAAATATTTTGCGTAACAATCAGACACAGACTGTATTTGCTTTAAAGAGAACTTTCTAATTAATAAACTTCAAAACTTAGTATGACACATCACATTCATAGTCATTGTAATTAATTGTATATTAATAAATCCTTGTCAATCCTGTGTTTTAGTATGATATAAGTACACATATTTTAGTCAGAACTGCTGCAACTTGCGACGAGTTCCAAATCGCTATATTCGGGACTTAGTACATATTACCTACATCTTCTCGACATCGAATCATTGGGGCCTAACGACCGGCCATATAGTGGTTCAACTAGTCGAGGATCCTCCTAATAATTTAGAGTAAGTTTCTGTATCCCTTCCAACACATTTTGAAACTAATTAATTTACAACAATTGAATTTTTTAATTTAATTTACACATAAAAAACTACACTTCATTTCATTGCAAAGTCTCTCCACGATACATCTATCGAAATTGTATACCCAAAAGCTATCTCGTTAATTGACCGCTCGAATAATTTAAATATATTGCAGCCAGAGGCGATATTTCACCATCATATTATAAATCAAAGGATTAGAAAACGGGTAAATGGATACTGGCAACACAGATACGCTCTCTCGCTTATCCTGCATACGTTATTTGGCGATAACGACGAAATAATCGCGGCTGGGGTCCGGCACAGCGGGCAAAAATTACTAAGTGCGAGTTAAATACCCTTTGTGTCACTCCTGTTTCCATTCATCGAAGTAGGGCTCTCATTATTCAGTCGAAATTCGATTATTTTCCCATTTCATAGAATATATCCATGTCCCTGGCTTTCAGTTAAATTGAAAATGGAAGTGTTTTGGCCGTTGCGATGATCGCTCATCATTTATTCGCGCTCACATTTCGGTGACATATTAGTGATGTGAGATTTGTTGTTGTTCATTTTTGTGTTTTATTAAATAAAACTAAAATTAAGTATGGATCGTGTACACTTACACTTTTTTAGTTATGAAAAAAAAACGATTACGTAAAATTTTATTGACGCATATAAAAGCTACTACGCTCAATAAATCGTCATATTTTTTATTTGTTCTACAGCTATACAACACACGGAACAGTTATTCTCTAAGTCTACAACACAACATCAAAGCGCATAAAGCTATAATAAACCAAACGAATCCTTTTAATAAGAACCGTAAGAACAGACGGAAGCAAATATCCTGTCCGAAAATGATTACTCAGCAAGTTAGCCGACGTTATGGCGGGCTTATAACCATTCCGGGGGTATTAGTCTCGTGCCCAACGATTTCTGTAATTTATTAAGAGACCTCACGTTTGGAGCTGCTTATATTTTGTGCATGTATGTAGTAGAACTTGTACGTATACTATTGTGCGATTATTATATGAGAAATTTTGTTACCGCGGGATTATTGTACTGGAAATAGGTTAGGTTACTGTTGTCATTATATAAGATAAATGACAAATTATATAACCTACTTTAAATAGGTATAGAAACATGAAAAATTTTTTACTTTATTTTTGTCAGAATTACCTACTTTTTAAGTTTATATTACTGGCAGCATACATACCCTTATAAATCACAAAAACAAAACAAAATCTTAAGAGAAATTGTGTAGTCGTTTTTGTTTTTAAAATATTTTATTAACGTGTTTTATACATTCTTCTTACTTGATCACAGTACCATTATTAACTAATTGATGCTCACTATTGCATCCCTAGTCAACCCAGTCTTAAATCCCGCAGTCACAAATTTATTAGTAAAAATATCGAAAACGCGCATTTCTTTACGACTCTTAGACTAGCTCATTGGCCACTGTAACATGGCTTCTTCTCGCTCCAAAAGAATAAGTAACCTAGCGATCAAAGTACCCCACAACTGATCCCTAATATTTCACTCATAATTGGTTTATTCTAAGCTTACGGCGTTTCCGTATGTGGGTCCTTTGATCCGGCCTGTATTAACTTGTACTATAGCGCATGTTATTGGCGAATCTTTGACCGGTGGTTTTTTTGACAAATCCTTTCAAAGCCTAATCATTTTATGGCAAGAGACGTAATTACATTAAAATTCTTTTTTTTTATTAACGTAATGGACATCCTCAAAAACATTTTGACAGATTATTTATATGTGACTAATAAATGAAATTATGTCAGGTAAGTTTTTAATCAAGGCTGTTTTAATTAATTAATTATATTATTTATAAATTGTTATCTACTGAAAAACGTGCTTAGTCGGATATCAAAAGATTAAATAAATGATTTATTATACAAAGTGTATACAAAACCCAAGTGATAAATAAAATAGAACTAATTAAGGTTTCATTTTGAATTCAATATTCGCGCTCACCTAAACGATATATTACGCGTTGAAAGTTTGTGTGAAAAATTAGCATATTCAAATACTTTTACCGAGTATTGCTCCCGAGGGGGTGAATGTCAAGTGTGGTCAGAAGTGTCGGATGGCACTCGAGTGACCTTAGTTATTTAAATTAAAAATGAGGCTATGTTTGCGTGATAGCCACTAGAGATAAAATCTCCAAGCCATTAATAGGACTAAAGCTTGATTAATCTTTAAGCATTAGTATACTAGCCAAGGACATTAACCATCTAAATTAAAACATTAACACAACAACATTAAACATTAACAATTGAGCACATTTCGTATTAATGAACGCTCTTATCTTAAGCCTAAAAATATATTATGTTATATTTAAACGACTCCCGCGCTAATAGATACAGCACTACTTGTATCTAATATGACTGAATTAATTATTATGTTACATATTGTGTTACACAGCATCTTATACACTACCTGTATGTGACTTATAAATGATTATCAATTAATAAGGTTGTAGATGATTATCATAAATTAAAATAATAAGAGCATATAAAATGCAATTGAATTGAGAACCTCTTCCTTTTTTTTGAGTCGGTTAAAAATGGGACCGTATTCTTCATAATATATCCATTGACTACGTAAGGAAAATATTATACGAATAATAATTATCTATATTGTCTTACACGTCATCTAATCTGTACGTGACTTATAAATGATTATCAATTAATAAGGGTCAAGATGATTTACGTATCGTAGATTGTTTTAGATTCGTTTACCCTCCGGAAGGCGGCTGGCCTCGCCGTCCATTTCCTGCCACGAGGCTTGTCAAAGCCCGCAAACTTTATGTTGTGACAAAAGCCTTTGTCGCGTTCTTATTGTGACTCGCTTGTTATTGGATATTTCATAGGTTTTCATACCAGCCGTTATTTTTGCGACAAAATGTCGCTTGACGAGACGTAACGAAAATTGCAGTTGATGTTATTTTGTTTTGCGACTGGTTTTCGCATTGAAATAGGTAACTTTTCAGTGTTGCAAATAATTAAATTTGACATTTAGATATTCTATTTACGTGTGTTAAAAGATATTGGTTTTTATTTTAGAGCTGTCAGTTGTTGATTAGGTTGTTTGGCAATATCCTATAAATACTTGCTTAATTTATTAAAAGTATTCTCTTTTCATCAAAACTTTGAGCGTGAGTACAATAGATGATTTCCTTTCAACTTTGAGAGTAGGCAACCTATGTTTTTTATTATTTGTTTACATAATAATCTTTTTTTTTTAAATCAAAGGGAATTTGAGTTTGGGTGATTGTTATAGGGAGTATCAAGACACGATCTCTATTAATCTTCTAGCATAGAATGATTTTTATATTTTTAATTAAAACATACCTATAACTACGTTATAATTTATTTAGTACTAAGAGGTGAAAATACTATTTAAAAATGGAGACAAATGTCCCTAAAGAAGCTTTAAATATTGAGATTTGAAACGTTCATGAAAAATTAAACACGAACTCACTGTATTCCATTTAAATAAGTTTTTTACAATAAAGTTGCTGAACAAAATGTATTTAAGATTTCTCTGCAAAAATTGTGTTTGCAATTTCGAAAGTATAAGTAATGGTCGAGTTTGTTCTTTGAATTCAGAGATTAAATTTGTTATTACGTTCAATGTTTATTTTTTTCATTTAAGTCTAAACTATTCATAATATTTTTCTTGGACCCCTGAAATTTACAGCAATTGACATTTATGAAGCGTTATTTATTTATAAACTAAAAATACCAAAATCGAGTTACAAGTTAATTGAAAATATAATTCTAAACGGCATATTTCTGACTGGTATTCTATAAATTCTTCGTCCACAAGAGCTTATTGAAACTTTCATTTGCAGACGATATTACGATAATATACGAGGCGGTAGTTACCCGATAGTTTTCATTAAGGATCTTATTTCGCATTTTATCGCAGAGGGCATTGTTAGAAAATGAAAGGCCGGCTGATTGGGAGCATTTGTGAAAGGCACGGAGTTTTCTGCTCTTTCTAAACAGTACTGATTAATGTTCACGAGTACCCCAGCCATGAACTTGGTGGAACTTTTTAGACTACGGTTTTTAATAACTAATGCAGACTAAGTAATTAGTAATTGGCCGTCTAGCCTTTCGGTCGATTTGAAGTTGATAATGATGGTTATTATTGGGTTCAGTTTCTTTAGTTAATGAATTGCAAGTTAATGATTCAATTTGTTGTTAAATAATAAAATTATAAGCTTCTATTTATAAGCGTATTGTTCTGATTTACACAGACAGACAGATTTGATGCATCGGACGGAATTTTAAGAAGAGTGACGTCAACAGCGCTTTCTGATATTTTTATTATTATTCATGTTAGGGTTTAAAAGCACACCTATTGTAGTAAATAGTTCCATTTATTATCGGGCCAACCTACTGTTCTCTCAAAGAGATTACATAAACTACTAGCTCGCTACTTCGTCCCCGTCGGATCTATTTCTATTATTATGTTATAGTGAGTCAATCTTAGAAGATAGACATATACTGTCGTGGACTTTTTTTTAGACCATTTAAAGAGGAATAATTCTTTCATACATATTATTTTTGTATCTTGAACCGTTTTCGCAGCGCACGCAAAGGAAGCCCTCAAAGATAAATAATTTTCCCCGTTTTTTTCCATATTTTCCAATATATTTTCGCTCCTATTAGTCGCAGCGTGATGTTATGTAGCCTAAAGCCTTCCTCGATAAATGGTTAATTTAATAAAAAAAGAATTTTTCAATTCGAACCAGTAGATCCTGAGATTTATATATTAGTATAGATGTAGAATCGAATAATTTATACATTATAAAATCATTTTGACTATTTCAATCCTTCTTTCGACTATATATACCCCGATAT
>JADANM010003811.1:5849533-5889176 GCA_026213755.1 Eurema hecabe | reverse complement strand
AAATTTAATTGAGTATAAACATTAATTATTATTATCAAAGTCCCTTGCTCTCTGACGCGAGCCTACAAACGAGACGTAATATAAGAAAATCATTGCTCGAGTCCCGAACACATGTTAAGAAAGTTAGTTAATATTTAATGAATACACCGTGAATGGCGTTGATTTGTAGCTGCTTTGCGTTTAATTTTCGCCCCAAAAGCCGCGAGCCGCTAATTTAATAATTTGACAAGTACGAACGTGGAATAGACAGGCCATGGGTGCTTACTAGGCTTGAAATTAATGTTTAAACACAGTAATGTGTGTATTACGCCGTTATTTATGAGCCTTAACGATTTTTGGTACAACGTTTGCATACTAAGCGGGTAGCGTTAAGCTTGCAAACCAGTTATTGTATTGATTTACCTTCTATAATAATATAAAAATGAAACGGCAAATGTGTTACGAAGTGAAGCGATAACTCGATAAGAGCAGAATGGATTTCGATAATTCTTTCTTTTAAGTACGAATAGAGAAAAAGGAAGAATATCTCTTGAAGTACGAGGATGTTTCTTAAACAAAGAAATAAGAGTATCTAGTTGTAGGGAATAAAGTAATACGTGTGGCTAATGCGCGGGCCTAGTAATGTAACCAATGTAGATAGGTATATATAAAAAGTACTTTTAAATTATAAAACATAGCCTATAAACATGGCGTAATGTTTTAACATAACACAATTTTAGAAGCATTAAACTTATTTTTACAACATTTTTGGAGTTTTTGTCAACACTCAATTCTTTTAAGCTTGAAAAATTTGAGTGTCTATAATAAGAACTATAATATAAAGATTCGATTAAAATGTCTATTTAATTTATATAATCATATAGATAAAATGACAAACTTGTTCTTTTAAATAAGCTACTAACCATTCAATGATCAATATTGACGATCCACCCTTTTAGAATCCCCATTAACTGGCCGAAATTAATTGCACAAGGGTTGTGAATTCAAGGTCAAATTATATAAATATGTAATGGTACATACAGCGTCCCCTTGCAATATATTTAAAATACAGTATAATATGATTATCAGGCTGTCCCCCTAACACAGACAAAATCAATATCGTCTGCGTACACGTACATGCAAAATAAGCAGATGCAACGCTTTGTGGAAGTTATAAAGAACTAACTATGCTATTTTTAATTTTGCCAGCCCTAAAATGGGGAAAGAAGAAGCGTATGAAGAAAGGTAATGATTTCTTCAAGATGGGATAAAGGATAAAGAAAAATAGGAAAACGAAATGGGGTATTGTATACTGTTAATTCCCGTTAAAAACGTTATAATATATTTTATAATAAGATTCAATTAAGATTAAAGCATTTTTTAAACTTAGCTTCTTTCAAACAAACGCCATGAAACTAGTAACACTTGTAAAAATTAAAATATATATCAGATTGTTGTTTCAAATGATATAGATATTTATTTTGTAAAAGCTCATGTTATATATATTCTAAGCACTTCGCATAATATTGATTACTGTTTCATTTTTATTATCTACTTCTGTTAATGTATCTCGGTTTATTACTTGAGTTTATATCACTATATACAAAGAAAAAATAAATTTATGAAAAATGATTTATCTTTGAATTGAGCGCGGTCCATGAAGTGGTTTCATCGCATCGTACCTGTATAGCCTTTGTGATTGTTCTGTATTAATGCGTACCGACATACTATCAGACCGGAACGATATTACTTCATATTTTTAGTACTAAAAATATTTAAATTTTATACGAACGTATACAAATAAAAGCTTTGTATTAAAATAGTTTGTAGGATACATCCATACTAATATTATAATTGCAAAAGTAACTCTGTCTGTCTGTCTTTCCAGCACGCTAAAACTACTGAACCGAATAGAACAAAATTTGGTACACATATGGTCTAGAGCCTGGGGAAGGACATAGGCTACTTTTCTTTTAAATCGACTCCCAAAAGGTTGCGCAGGGCATTTAAACTTTCTATAATTTTACGCTTTCACGGCCAAATCGCTGAACCGATTGTAATGAAATGTGGTACACAGATGGTCTAGAGCCTGAGAAATAAAACATAGGCTACTTTTTAAGTGGAAAAAAGGGTCATAAGGGAGGGGAAAGGGTCAAAGTTTATATGAAAGTCCACGCGGACGGAGTCCCGGGCAACAGTACTATATATAAAGTTAAGTTTTAAATGAAAATAGTTTTATCAGTTTTTAACTCTTATAACAGAAATATCTTTTTATTAAATGCAATAACAAAACAATTAATCTCTAAATATTATAGATGGTGCCAGATAGAATATATTGCTCCTAGCCGAAGCAATATCATACGATTGGAATCACAACACGATGACCAAATATCCACACCGGTTTCCTCAAGCCTATCTGATACCCAGAAACAAATTATTACTTATACCCACCATTACTTCCAAATCGACAATAAAGATAGATCCATTATGCGAAATTGGTGGCTGAATAGATGGTCATAATACATCGCCCGTGGTACGTCGTAAGACAGGTATAAGCCATTAGGGAATAATAAAATATCCTTATCGGGCCATTAGATGCTCATAAAATAACAGTTAGTCATATTATGTGAAGGATGTTAATATTTGTACGTCTGAGATTGTGTGAATTCGTTTTTATTACCAATTTTACTTACGAAATATTACGTATTTGTTTACGTTGATAGAATAAGATCTATGGTTAATGTACATACAATACAATGGAACGTTAAAAGTATTGCCTATACGTATACCAAACCCTAAAGTAACTTTCTAATGTCGGATTTAAGCGAAATAAGTAACATCAATCACCACGTCACCTGATTTCTCACAGAATAGCTTTCCCTCGTTCACGTGCGTCAATTTTGAAGCAAAATCACCCGCGAAATGTTAGGAAAACATACATCATGAGCACAATGCTACCATAATAGAGTCTACCGATAGCAATGGAATATTTTATCCGATTTTCTCTGCTTTCCGCCTGAAATAGCAACTTTACGATAAAGGGTTTTTCGTACGTACTTATTTTTTAGAGAAAATTACATGCATACATCCAGACGCAAAAGATTAAGAATATATTTATCATTGATATAATAGATTTTATATATTTATGCATTTTTATTTATTTACGGAAGGTCATAAACCTTCCATCTTGAATCACTCTATTTGATTAAAAAAAACCGCACGATTAATTATTTAAAATAACGTATCACATAACGCTTTATATATTCTTCCATACATTTCATATGTACGACAAAACAATGGGTTTTAATATTTAAACAGTATACATATAACATATCTGAGATTCTTAAACAAAATTAATACTAAGTTATTTATTCGTTCGTATCAAATTGTACATGAACATTTTACGAGCGAAATACTCATGAAGATGTTGGCATAAATGAGTTTATTTTCGGTAAATTTATCGTGACGAAGGTAAATAGTATGCGGTTTCATGACACTAAGCATAAATCACTCGAGATTATCTGAGGAGATGATGCTGTCACCCGAAACTTATATAAATTATTTATATTGTGTGATCTTCTAAAGAATGCTTGATGTATACCATAATACTAATAAAGAATGTTGAATATGTTCCTCATTTTATATATTTAGTTATTTAAATAAAAATATAGAATATAAGTCCCTAACTAACATTCTAATCTATTCTAATATTATAAAGAAGAAAAGTTTGTGTGTTTGTTAAATTGTAAGGGGTAATCTCGGGATCTACTGAACCGGTTTTAAAAATTCTTTCACCAATAGAAAGTCACATTATTGCGGAGTGTCATAGGATTTATAAATTATACCCAAAGAAGTGGGCTAGGGTCCGCTACTATTAAATACAAATATAATTATACAATACCGCTGCCAAATTATATAAAATTCTCATTTTTCTATTAATACGTAAGAAATAGCCCCGGTTTCGAACGGATATATTTTGTATGCATTATACATGTACACCTTAATCATGAATCACCCCATCTATAAAAATCGCATCAAAATCCGACGTACACTTTACACGAAATATCGAGACAGACAGACATCAGATATTACTTTGTATTATTCCATTCAATATATATACTAAAATGAGTGCAGATTAAATACGATAATTAAATGTAAAACAATTCACTAAAGAACATATTTTCAGTGGACAGAATTGATTCTCTATGTGTCATATATAGAGCCAATGCGTAGCGATAACATCGACCCAGGGAGCTTTGAAATGAAGTAATGAGCTGAACCGCAGTTCGTATTCACCGCGTGTATCATTGATTGTATTGAGCCATCATTCATTATGGATATTGGAGTGACGATCACTTTAACAGTCATTTGAATTCGGTGGATTATGAAGTGCGATTTATGTATGTATGGCTTTCGCCTTTTTCTGTGATTTCCCTTTTTGATGACTTTTTTCATGTGTTTTGACAAACAACGATATGAATACGTTGTGTCATTTTACGTGATTGATTTTATAAAATTAATTATATGCTTAGGAGTTACAATTAAATATTCTTTGAAGTATTATTTTGTGAATTTGGATAACGATCCCAAATGCTTACTTTTGGGTGGTAAATATTCAAAAGAAAAGATTGCGTAATTTATTTATACGACTACGCTACACTTGCGGGTCCCTTATACTACTAATATAATATCCAAAACGAAAGTAAACAAAGACATGAAAAAGCAAACGACTACTAACGACACATCTATGATACATTCCTAGTCCAATCTAAACAAAATATTTTCATAGCTTTCACACAACGACACTTCAGTTTAAAATCAATAACTTATAACATATAAGATACATGTATCTCTTTCATTTTCACCCTACATACATCATAAACCGCATAAGTAATAGTCATAAACATCGGACCTCCCGTTAAATCTATCTGAGCGAGTGCTTAGGGATATTTTGTTTATTTTATACCATTTTATTGGGAGCGATGTGTATAAAGCCGGGATAAAATTTCAATTGCCAGCACTGTAGACAGCAGTGGCATGTCCCAACAGTTTATTTATTGTGTTCAAGCCTTGAAGTACTTCGGTTTAGATATAGGGGTACTGGAACGGACTTTGTACTGTCTTGGAGATTTTAAGTCGCGTAGATTTGAAATACTTACTTTTTGTCTTTTTACTAATAATTATTTTACTAACAGAAAATCTTTATGTGTTATTAGACAATTTTGGTAGATAATTACATGAATATAATTACGTAAATAAAATATTCTACGTACGTGAAACGGTAGCGGCAGATATGTGTAAAGATGCTGAAGAATTTAAAATTGTGTCTGTATTAAAAGTATAAATTTAAAACGCTATCTATCATCGAAACATTTGAATTGATATAAAAATGCTTACGGTATTTACGAGTTTTCGAGATTCTCGTAAAGAAAAGCTCATAATATAGTATTAATTAAACGTAACATTAAAGCATTTACTTTAGGTTTTTTATTTAAAAGTATCGGTGCTCAAAAAAGTTGTAGATAGTATATTAGCTACGCACTAATGAGTTTGTAAAATAAAACAGCGATATCGCAGTCAGGGCTAATATTTAAAAATATAATCCCTCTTCTAGATAAATATTAATTCACGCTCGAGTAAAGCCTGTCGCTTCCACTCGAAAAATTTCAATCGGAGCCGCAGACTGTGAGGCCACAATGAAAATCCCTAGAAAACCTGCGAATGCCCTAACTTGTTTGGCGAAATGAGATACGTTAAGGCTACCAATTATTTAAGTACTCGAACTTTTATTTCGATAAAATTCTGGCGAAACGTTGTGTGGAGTGACTAAGATGGAGGGTTTCTTGTATTAAATATATTCCAACTTTTACGATATTAATTTGAGATCAATACTTTGACCAATTCGCTTTTGATTTATCGTTTTAATAAAGCTCCTATCATTACTATATTAGATTAAGGAGGTTTGGTATAGTCTACAATCTCAGTACAAAATATGATTACCATTTTAAATCACTCATTAAAGTACATATAACACATAATATGCGTAAAAAATGGCTTCCATTCAAGCAAGCATTGAGATATTAACATGGCCATAAAGATAACTAGCTGCAAAATAAACAGAATAAAAGTCAAAAAGCGAGCCAATAAACCGTGGGCAATACAATTTTTATCAGACGCTGGATGTTCATAAATTTGAGCTTACATGCTAAAATCGCTTTAGGAATGGCGTTTCGATGCACGTGGCTAAAGAGATAAATCTGTTTTGCGGCCGTTTGTCATGATCGTTATTAAAAATGTACCGGAGTATTTAGACGTGCTTATTGGAATTTATGAGTTGTAATTACACGTTGTTTTGTTCGGATACCTTAGTATAAAACAACTAGCTGCGTCGTGAGCATTTTAATATGATATAATGGCAATGAGTTAAAAGTATCTCGTGTCTATACAGGTACCTCAATTAAGATCATAACGTTTTAAAAGTAGAGATAATAACAAACAATCTTAGATCATCACAAACTTTCACATTTATAATATTGAGTAGCATTAGACTTAAGTAGTTTCCGATTTTAATGTCAAGGCAAGCTTGAGATAGTTTAATTTATTTAAGGTATACAGTTTCAGTAAGTATAAGAATAAATTATGCTTATGGCTATAAGGTCGCCATTTACATGTGAAGTACAGACTCAAAATACAGATTCTACTGCAATTCTTTTTTTGTGTATGTTTGTGTTATGTTACTAGGTGGAATTAAGAAAATAATAAATAAATAATTAAACAAAACTTTTAGAATAAGAAACCCTGTCATTGGATAAGACAGCTCGCAAAAGAAATCATATCAAATAAATATTCAACGACTGCATTCTAGTACATATTTAATACTTTATTAGTGCCCGTAAGTCAAAGAAATTTTTTTTTTCATTTTAATTCGAAGTGTATAACAGAATTGCTTTTACATCTTAATAATTTAAAATGACTTCAAAGTATAAATTACTACGAAAAATAGCTCTCAAATTTATGCTTTGTCTCGTTAATAATTTACAAAAAATATCTGGCCTTTGTATTTTAGACAATAAGGACTAATAAGATCCCTTGGAGTTGCTATAAAATATATTTTTACCAAAAATATTTTTCATATAATTTAGCTTAAGTAATGCTTTAATATTTATACCAATGGATGCATAGTCGGGCCAGTAAGAGCACCTGATAATCTATGCATAGCGTATAACAAGATTTTTTATGATGTTCTGTTTACGAGCACAGAACCAAAAAGTCGACTATTCATTTCATATGAGGTAATTCTACACTAAAGCATGACACTATATAAATTATTCATGCTCGGAGCATAGACGAAGTATTCATAGATAATCTTGGATGATTTACGATGAGAACTTTAGCATTTACACTCAACTTCTGTTTATATCAAGTTTCTCGTATTTCACGACGGTTTTAGACATGCAAACGTTGGATGTAAAAGCTTTACTGTAAATAACGCTACTTTAAATAAACTTCTAAAGAAACCGAAGGAATGCTTATATTTAATGAAACATTTCGTCGCTTAAAATTTCCAATTAAGTATTTGTATTATAAATATATTATATTATTCTTTGTTAAGAGTTATAAAATAATGTTATTTTATATTATATCATACGTACATGTATACATTATTTAAAATTTACCCAATAAAATATATTTATACCTACAATTCAACCAAGTTAATAAAAAAATAAACGTCGTACTCTGATTCAAAGAGCTTGGTATTATTTTTGTTTCTTATACTACATAATAGTATTTATTTTACTTTCTTATTACTTATGTTACTTTCGCATTTCAAAGGTTTCACAAAGACGAATCTCTTCCCGCTACATTTTATATAAATTAATAAAACACGTTGATTTTAGTATAAACCTCAGTGACAACTGTCTTTATTTGTCAAATATGCAAATGAACAATATGGCCATACAACCAATCAATGATTATACTTATAACACTACTAGATGGCACCATAAGTATTTGATGTATTATAATTTCAACATAAATCCATCCTTTTTCCTCTCAGTGAAAATCCGATTTGCATCGTATTGCGTTTCCGACTCAAATAAATTGCTTGAATGTCTCCAAATAGGAATTTAACACTATTTGACGCTGTCCACTGTGCATATGAAATGATTGGCGGAATTTTAAATTTGATTCGGTAAATTGAATTTGGTTTGTACCTAAATATCGACCCTCTACTATACTTTTGTGCCTTAAATTTTTTTATTTAACTTTATTTTACGAGATGAAAAAACAAATATTAAAAAAATATATCATTTTCTTCGTGCATAGGTTTTGAATAAAACTTCAAGAACCTAATTTAAAAAAAATATGTCCCACAACAGTTACAAGTAGAGCATTTTTTTTTTGTTAACAGAGCTCTTCTTTTAAATAAGCTTGTTCTTAGTTTATCGTAATCTATTAATATTAAGTTGTTTTGAGTTACTTACAATTTTTGTACATATTTGCGTACTTTCGATATTTGGTTTAGAAATAATAAACATGCTTTTACAATGACCAGTGTTAAAGACAATATGTAAATAGAAGAACGGTACAACTTACTCTATACTTACGCTTCGATAACCAACATCACTTATAAAATATTACACATACATGAACTTACACACAATGCGACCACACACGCTTATTCTTTTAGTCGTCACTACTCTTAGTTTCTTAAGGATTGTTCTAGAAATTTCCTGTCGATAGTTAGAGCTAAGATATCCCATAGCTTAACGTGGGATGCAATACGAAGCGCAGTATGGACTATGCTGGAAATGCACTACTGCCCTAGTGCAGCCGCGCGCAGCTGACCTCGAGTGATGGTGAAAGTGAATCAATACGCCTCTTCTTAGCTGTCACCTCCTACACTGTTATGGATTCCTGGTAATTAGCTGTTTGTTGTACAGCTGAAACATCAGCAAGTTCAAGCTATAGGGGAGGAATATTTAAAAATGTAATAAGAAAAGCGATTGCGACAAATTATTATTTTTTAATTTTATCAAGATTATAATTGAAATATGAAAATCAATACGTGCCTACACAATTCCAAGGGTCACCGATGTGTTCAATATAAAGCAAGATTTACAGAGAATAAATTATAGTTTAAGAATTTAATTAACATCGTAATCGAAGTACGTTCAGGTTTTCTTGACAAGTGATTTTCACTTTGTTGAACGCTTCTTTAAACACCGATCTCCAATTAAATACCGTGAGATAATCTCGTTATCTCTCTTCAACCAATTCTTAATTAACAAGAATAAAATTCTTAGAATAGCTTGGAAGGTAGCGGACTGTGAAAGGGGATTATAAGGGCCGAAAACTGGTTCAACGCCCTTCTTTGATAAATCTGTAGCTTAACAAACAATACAGAATAGAATCATTGATCCTTCTTTTGAGATTTCATATTATGCACGCTTCGTTGTCATCATAACTGGTATTAATTTCTCCTATTTATATTTTTATGAAAAGATTATTAATCCAATGTATTTAATAGAACATGTCGCCAACGAACAATAAAATTATTAGTATATTCATAAGTATTGAATAAGAAACCATGTATAGACAACTAAAAGGTACTTAAAGATCACTATTCAATAACATATAGTTCTATTTAAGAATGTAGCTATCATACAAAAATAATCCTACACGGAATTCGTAAGTTCTTCTGCTTTATATACCAATACAGATAAAGATAATTGAAAAGATGAAACATGTCCTTAAATTTAAACTTTTCTAGTTTCCTTAATATGAGAAGCGATAAATAAAGACAATAGTATGCGCTGTCCGAACGGCTCACGGATCGAAAACGTCTGCAAAGTTTGAATGTTTAAACACTGGAGTCAGGGACAGTGCTATACGAGATATTTTGTTAGTTCAGTGTATATTGTCTGCCTATAGGAATTATTGAAAATACTTAATTAAAATATGTATATTGTAACTTAAAAAATTCTAAACAAATATATTAAGTTAGAACATACCATAGAAGACAATATTCTCGCTTTGTTTTTCGGATCTCAATATATAAATACGTTGTTTTTTATTCATCGTTCCGTAGATTTATATTATATTAAGTATTGTACTAGAAATTGTAATAATTATATGAATCTGACGAATTATGTGAAAAATAGTACGTTCAATGGCAGTTTTAACTTCTTTATCAGTTTTCGTTTATATGATTATGATTTCTGTAAGATGGCATATCTAAAATATCTTAAGTATATAGTTATAGGTATCTAAGATATGAATAACCTTTTCATTGTTGTTATATAACCTCCAATATGAATTATTCCGGTTCATACAACGATTTACACATAAGATACCGAGCAACTGTACTTATCATTCTCAAAGCTTAGTTTTTCTTACAAAT
Source organism: Eurema hecabe (assembly GCA_026213755.1). Classification (NCBI taxonomy): domain Eukaryota; kingdom Metazoa; phylum Arthropoda; class Insecta; order Lepidoptera; family Pieridae; genus Terias; species Terias hecabe. The sequence continues at coordinate 5,878,795 of JADANM010003811.1, read as the reverse complement.
ACAATAGCTTCGATATATTTTGAATTTGCGATATTGTAAATATGTTTAAATCGCGCCGTCAGTAGCAGGTGATCACCAGTAATTAGAGACGTGTCAGTTAATAAGGGAGCCGAGTTTGACACTCCGCAGGTGGCGAAGTCGTTTACTTGTCTCGATACATCGAATACTGATTTTCATCGCATATAGCTTAATATGTCTTGAAAATCCCGTCAATATTTTATATGAATTATATTACTCTTGTTTTTGTATTATATTTGAACTGACACGCTATTTTAATTGAATGATATAATTCGTGTAAAATGTTCTTTATTTTTCGATTTTTGTGCTAATTTCCCTATGAACAAGATGATCATAATATAAATGTATTTTGCATCCATTTTATCGCTCCATTTCGTTATGAACTGATTAAAAGAAATGTTCAATGTGTTTAAAAATATCTATAGTAAATATAAAATTGAAACCTTAAAACCTCTATGACTTACGTGATTTATAGGCGACCAGTTTTATTATTTTATTAAAACCGCAAGCGGACTGGAGTGAAGGCTCTAATTAACTCGGCCCTTGAAAGCTCAAGCAGCTGTTGCTAAAGACCATAGTTATATGGAATATTCTAGAATATTAATATCAAACTAGTATTGCGTATCGGTAACGTCTGATCACTTTGTTACTATCAGAATTTAATAAGAGATAACATAAAATCTCCTTAAACGGTTCTGTGTTCGTAAAATTGTAACTATAGTTATAACTTACAGTATAAAGTTACTTGACTTTTATGACGTTAAAAGTTATACTATGCAGATGATTGTCGCCAGATGTTAAAATCTTCCAAAAAATACAATCGAACCGATTCCCGCATTAAATCACACTGTCTCGGTTTCGGTAACAATGAAAAACTCATTAAAATTTTTGGGAGACGCAATTTTATAGTCTGGCCAAATGAATGAAAATATAGCTTTTGCATTCAAAGCATGAATACTCAATGGAATGAAAAACGAATTTCTCTTTTAAATGTAAAGTCATTCGATCATTATTTGCTACAGACTTACAGGGTACAATTAAGGCATTATTGCTGAAATTTATACGATTGGACGTATAATTTAAAAGTTAAACGTGAAGCATAACCCTTAAAATCAATTACTATGATTTACAGCCGAATTCGGTGGGTAAAAATATTAAGTATTGGTTAAAATTTTCGAGTACTAAAGCGACGTAGTATTAAATATTTATACACAAAATTCCTAACGTTCGTAGACCGTAGCTTGTAGGCACTTGAGATTCGTAGCGCGCCCGGTCATCGGGGGCCCTTGCCCAAATTATACCTTTCGAAAACGTAGCGAGGCTACGAGCAAATTGTCTCCGTTGCAGACCAGTCGCTTCGTTTCGAAATGTCTGCCAAAGGTAGCGTGAATTGATAATGTACCCTGTGACTAAAAAATACCTTTTTTTTCTACTCTTGTTTATAGAATGAGATTAACAATAGAATAATTTTATAAAGTCTATATATACTAAAATCATGCAGATAAAAACATATGCCTCGCTCGCATATTGTATGATGTAAGCTATCCTATCTTTTAAGTTGGATCAAACTGCTTACAGTGTGCAAAATTAATTTAAAATCGGTTCAGTAGTTTAGGAGTCAATCGCTGACAAACAACGTGACACGTTTTTTTATATATAATAAGATATAATTCGGGTCCAATAATATGTTTAAATACATACTTAACTTTAGGTAATGCGTACTTTGATCAAGCTATAACGGTAACAATATTGAATAGAGATATAAGTTGGCAAAGAAAGCTAACGTTTATGACAAGCTTGTTAGAGACGTCGAGAGGTCGGGCCGGCCACTCCACAAGTTAATAATTCGAACCGTTCCCGCACTTGTCTGATTCCCCATTCATATTCATATTTATTTCGTTTCACCCATTCGCTGTGGGATGTTTCGTAAATTTAAATCCTTAATTTTAACGAGATTTCTAAGGTTTTGTGTATACGTATTTGGCGTGGATTTTGTATTCGAAAAGTGGTATTATAATTTTCCGAAATTATAGTCAGCTTATGTCAGATTAAATATTATAAGAAAACTACTTTGTATTACATGTACATGTACAGCATATTACATATAGTGCATATTTTTAAACCGACTATGACACGCCGATTTAATTACATTCTCGTTAAAATTACGTATTCGACTTATAAACGTGTTATAAGAAGGTAATTTTTGTCCAATTCAATAATAGTCCAGTATAAAACAATTTTACACTATAAGTAATTAAAATATTATTTAGAACAATCTCAATGTGTAATAACCAAAAATAATGTTACAAAGCAGTAAAATATTGAAAGATAAGTGTACAATCGGCTTATGTTGTATTCATACGAATCGTTCACTGACTCGGAAACCGATCTACATTATATTTAACGTGATTTTGAATAAATATAAAGTATTATTACTCGGGGAAATCTCATATTAATGTAAATGAAGGCGGAACGAACGCGATTGTTTCTGCCTTTTGTTGGGTGTCTTGAAAGGGTGGGTTAATTCTAAATTTGTGCTTCGCCAACTTATGCTTCACGGCTATTATTTCTATGTTTATGATGTTAAAGATGTGACTCCATAATAATTAAATCGTGGGTTTATTTATGATGGAATAGAAATGATTTATCACTGTTTTGCTTCTATACAGTATTTGTTTCAAATTGCTTTATGTACTATAATATCCTTGGCATTTTATAAAATATAGTACATAGGTACTACTATAAATTTAATCGGTACTATTTTCTCGTAATATATTGGAAAAAAGCCTTTAAATCCTTGCTAGTATTATTAATGCAAAACATTTGATTTTTCATCATCATATAATTAATAGAATAAGCCGATATTTCGCGTGCAGAAAAAACATAAAGGATACTTATAATGGATTTTCTATAGGAACATCTTAGCATTACAAATTGACCAAAAACTTCCTCTATCTTCATACCTATGACATAAGGATACCATTTAATCTCCTACAAATATTCCTCCAGCCAAAGCAATCACCATTCAGCTAATTAATAATTCTAGAGCGGTCCAAGAATATAGTCTGCGGTTTGGCGACACACTCCTACCCCATTAGCACCCGTTTTAATACAGCCCACATTACTGGGGCCACTCCGTACATATTAATTTGACTTCTAGACTTGTATTGTTCTGACAAATTATTCGTAGATTTAGTGGAGTTCATATTTTAGGGTCTAGATCGTATTAGTTGTGTTTGGTTGAATATGTATGTATGAATTAGTATGAACAAATATTGGTCATTGTGTATTTTTGGTAGCTTATAAAAGCAGCTAGAATATGTAAGCTAAATGATAGATTATATAAAAAAATTATTATATAATTGCATATTTGGCTTTACAATACTAATGCAGGAATACTGAAATGCTATTCAAATTTAAGTGCAACTGCTGCTGCTGACCGTTACGAATTGACAGTTCATCATAAAAATCGGTCAAACCTATGAATATTTGGCCGTAAGTCACACTGATATAATAAAAAATCATTTTTTGCTATAAAGCTTGATATCATTCCAATAAAATGTGAAGTATTACTACGACGTTTTTCTTCGTTGCATTTTCCTACACTAGACATTGTCATACCTATATAATATCTAAAGAGTTCGCTGAAACAGCTAGCAAATTAAAACAAGCAGCATACACCGTATGATAATATCTGACTTTACAATAACACACACTGAACTAAACATCGAATTTCCTTAGTGTAGCTTATTCCATATTCAGCCGACGTAGCTCTAACGCGGGCTTAAATTCCAACGTCATAACATAACCATAAATATTAGAGCGTGGTTTCATTAAAGTTTTACCAAGCAAAATGTCTGGCTCTGCGTTTCCGACACAAAGGACAGCTATTCAAATTATTTTCTATAGTAATGTTTGGTCATAGCTGAAATTGTCTTCAGTAGACGGTGTATGAAACTAGAAAAAACTAATATAACTGATATCTAATAGGTTTTTAATATAACTAATGATTAATGACAAAAATTTTAAATTTTGGTATACAAAGAATATATCAAGCAATAGCTGAATAAAAATGGTTGAAAAAATATTATGCTTTTAGAAAAATACATCCATACCAAAAGAAAGTTTTTAAAATCGAGATTATGATATATCCATCCAGAGGACTATTATTCAAATAAAAATTAAATATCAAATACTATTTAATTAAATTAAACCATGAAATACAGCTAGTTACATAAGCAACATTTTTCCATTGATAGAATTATTCTGTTAAATCCGCAAAGGCAAATCTATTAAAATCCTTCTAACTCGAAATAATACACATTGTCGTTTGCATGAAATACGTATTATTTCTATACATATTTTCAAAATGCAAAAGAAAGTCCCAGATTGTACTTTATTCGTGTTACGTTTCGTTTTTCATAAGAAAGTAAGAAGTAAATTTACTGTGAACGAATTTTGAATAAATAACGTGAACATGAATAAAATCTTATTTCAATACTATCCATATTCAATAGCTTCGCGAAAATTCGAAATAACGGAGTATCAGGTTCAATCATCTCGCGCGTTTGTATAAAATATAGGTATTTGTATGGCGCTAGTATCAGCGAAGGTGCTGGTATAATAAAAACTAGCTATTTAAAGTTTATACACTTTTATTTAAAACAAGCTAGCTTAACGCGACTTCGTTCACGGGGTTACCTGCAAACTTGTATATCAGTTAAATCAATTTTTTTTATTATTATTATATGTAATAATTAAAAAAAATAATGATATAAATAGATTTTAACTGTGAGCAACAATATTTAGCTACTTATTTTTACTACTTGGTCCAAGTAAAATCTAGTTTACTTTCTTTAAGCACACATTATCAATTAGAGTTTATTATATGACCAAAGAGATATAATATAAATAATAACAATTTTTGCTATCCCAAGATTCAAACTTTTCTATATAACATAGTAACTGTCGTGGCTTGTCCAATGCTGCTAATTGTAAGAAGAAACAGTTCCCAAACAAAACATATTAAACATCCGATCCGAGTACTAAACCCTCACAAGTCACAACCCACGGGTTACCTCAGGGCTCAGTGACATGGGCATACTCATACATTGCTACAAACTGACGCATTGCGCCAAAATACATATCGCCGCTACTGCCAACACACATAATTTAGCTAGTTTTGAAGTAATATTGTGCATGATAGGCGCACGATTATATCGCTAGTACGCTTTTGACGGAAGCCTCTGTCGCTCAGGGAAACCGTTATAAATATGACGTCATAGTTATAGCATATTACAGGTTTATGTATTTAGAAATTTTCTTTTTTTATTTGTGTGTTGGGAAGAGAGGGATGTTACCCCTCTTTGAAGTAAAGAAAAGGTGCTTGACCACACCAACCACACTGACGGACTGTAGGTATTCACTGTAAATAATGGGAATATTGGGGTCAAGCTGGTCATTGATTATATTATGTATGTGCAACGATTCGAATACAATGTTGTAAGTACAATTAATAAATAATAATTAATAAAAAACATATTATTAGCGGTCGCAACTTTTTATTTTTATAAAAATCGCATAACGTATCCATCTGATGTTGTATAAAGAGTTTTTGACAAATTCAAACTCTGACCCTCACGCATGTATAATACAAAGTCAAAGTCAAAAGTATCTTTATTCAATTAGGCTACATAAAGTAACACTTTTGGATCGTCATGGTATTACAAAACATTTACCACCGGTTCGAAAGGCAGTTTCTACAGAGAAGAACCGGCAAGAAACTCTGATAGTCGCTCTATTTAAAATAAGAACATACAATTGTAAATATAAACAAAAATTCGACTATTATAATATTAATGCAATTATACATGAATAAGGGTCACCGTCCCACGAGCGTTAAGAAATATCATTCCAAGCGTTTTTGTCTTCAATATATTCAATTAATGTATAGTACGCCTTTTTAATTAGACATTTTTTAACAAAGCTTCTAAACTTGGAATAGTCAGATCCTTGACGCTCTTAGGAAGCTTATTATAGAACATTATACCCTGCCCCATGAAAGAGTTTTTTGATTTACTAAGGCGGAAGCAGTCATAACAATTTTAATAAGAATTTAATTGTAATAAGAATCATAATTATTGACAACCCATTATGCAATTAATAACCACCCATTATACATGACGTCACTATTCTATGGAACACGGCAAAAACAAATATAACATTAACTCATTTAAGCCTTAAGACTAAATAATAAGTGTAAAACACTTAACTCAATGAAACTCTAAACTATAAAAGTTTATATAGCATTTTTAAAGTGCAAAATCTATACTCGTCTGTCACAGTAAGGGTATTTCAATATCTCCGATTAATCTGTAAATGTTATTTTATTGATAGCCACATCGTATAAAGTGTCATATGATCCTAATTAAATTTCACTCTAGACGCTCTCCTCGTAAAGTTTTATCGTCCTTTCAGTTTTCACTGACGTAATATTACAGATTTTATTACTACAAGTGAAATAAAATGTTTTATGCAATTTCCCCTTCCACTTGTCTTCTTTTATAAATCTCTAAATTATCAACTAGACCATAAAATGTTTCTGGTAAGTGTTGTCATAAACTTTATCATAATATTTCTGTACATATAAAACTGTTATATAAAACTAGCTGCTGCCCGCGACTCCGTCCGCGTGGACTTGCTCCCCACTTCCCCCTTTTAACTTATTTTCCAGTGAAAAAGTAGCCTATGCTCTTTCTCAGACTCTAGACCAACTAACTGTGTACCAAATTTCGTTCTAATCGGTTCAGTAGTTTTAGCGCGATGGAAAGACAGACAGACAGACAGAGTTACTTTTGCATTTATAATATTAGTATGGATAACCGAAAATGTAAAATAGAATATATAAATATATTATACTATAGTTACTTTCATGTAGTCTGTGTCAATTCGACATGTGTTAGTTAGAATAGCTATTTAGTCATCAATTCGTAACGAAAGTACTCCAAAAACACCAATAAAAAAACTGTCTAAAGAGCCGTATAAGCACTCTATACGTATAGTATACGGTATACTCAATACGCAAAGAACATAATGAATACTGCGGGGAATAATAAGCCAACAAAAGAAAATCGCTATTTGTTTTCCGTTTCTTTCACCCTCAGATCGTCATTATTCTGGATCGCTTTTTTCGTGTAGTAATTAAAGATAAATATAATATAAAACGCTTCACTTCACTACATCCCGTCTCGTTGGCTTTTGTCTTCCTAAATGGACTCAATGTTGATAGATGGTCCTCCATTGTTTTCTTAATCTGCGACGCCGGAGAAATAAATCATTTATGAGTTCCACAGTCTCTGGAAAATATAAAAATACTGCAAGTTTTGTATTAAATATTACTTATTAAAATATAATTTTTAGAACAGCTTTTAGCAAACCATTTAGCTAAGTGTGTGTTTCAATATTACTAAGATAATATGTTCTAATGTAATTCTTAATAAATAATAAAAATTCTTTATCGTCAATATATTATACAGAAATACACCTTAAACTAGAAATAAAAATACAACAAATTGTGTTTTGACAATAGGCGGCGTTATCACTATAAGTGATTTCTTACAGTACATTACAGTAGTACATTCTTATAATATTTAATTAAAATTGGAGGTATTTGGCCATCTCAAACAAGGTTTATAATGCATTAAATATGGCCAAGACAATGCTTACAATATGATGATCTTAAAGTAACGAAAAAAGTAAGTACCATCGACCATCTCGAAAAGATTATATTATTGTTTTACTATCTGAAATCAGTCACTGTATATAAGTAATTGGTTTAGAAAGATACGTGGAGTTTTCGAACTTGTTACAGATAGTACCAGACAGCAGCCGTTAGTTCCCATCTAAGAATAAGAAGTAACTATGTAGGTATTTTGTAAACTTTTTCCCGACCATTCCATTTAAGATGGCGGATTTATCATCTTAGTTTTATATATGTGTGTTGTTTTTGACAGACTGTATATCATTACGTAGTATAAAACAAAGTGGCTTTCTACTATCTGTTCCTATGTATGGTTAATTCTCTAAAACTATGCAACAGATTTTCATGCAGTTCTTTTCATAAGATAGAGTGATTCAGAGGAAAAGGTTTATGCATAAAATGTTTATGTGGCTAATTCCTAGCTAGTTTGATAAATATTAGGTACATGAGGTAAAACTTTACAGCAAGTCTTTGACGTTAAAAAAAATATGTTAAATTTTCAAAGTAAATTAAAAAGTTGACTATATATCCTCTTTGTTATTAGTCAGTTAAAGCATTCGAATTGTAATTGCTTATGACTGTTTTATTAAAGATAGCAACGCCATCTATAGGTATTACAGGAATGTGTTGCCGACCTTTTATGACTGTGTCTACATAGAACTGATTGTGTTCTACTTTTTATTGAATAACGTATTGTACAAAAGATATTTTTTGAAGAAACGCTTTTAAAATAAATAGCGAGGTAAAAAATATCGCCGGAAAATTTTCTAAATCAACCTTAAAATTTATTTTTCAGCTAAGCTGTAATAATACTTGCATTTCTATTTTGAAGAATAAAAAGTTTCGTTTGACGTAAAATATCCAATTTCCTTTCATATCAAAGGAGGTGTTACCTACAGGTTTTCTAGAACTTTTGCTTTGTATTTATATGAACTTTACATTTGAAAATCAAGTATTCATTTTTCGAAAGGTTACAAGAGTTTAACCTAAAATATCAACACATTCAATTTAAAAAAAAACCCATAATATATAATAAAAACTCTATTTCTGTGTAAATAATATTCCTAAGAAATTATCAATTTCGTGCTCACCCCTCAGCCTAAATAATGCTGAATCAAAAATGAAAATCAACAAACACTATAATTTGGTCCGAACAAAATTCTGTGCAAAAAGAAACACGGCACGTGAGGGGAATTTATAAAAATCCAAGCGGACTGGACATACATACATTAACATGAAGACAGTATAATATACGATGAAAAGATAACATTATCTTATGTCGTCAAAATATTAGTTGTTATTAAACCTGTTATTAAACCAGCATAGTCTAGACTGACCGCTTGACAGAATATTATTTATCGATGGAAATTATTTTATAATATTCAGATAATAACATTTAGTATTTAAACACTTTTTAAATGAAAAATAATTTACGTAAATTGCAGTGTTGCTTTTTTATACTAATTAGAGGGCTATTTTTAATCTTAAATAGTCATGGATTCTGAGAGGAAGTTTCTACTACTATTCTTCTTCTATTCTGAAGTTGTACGGGGCGCGTATGTATCGCGCTATGTTATATGTCATAAGTTGGTACTGCGTAATAAAACTGGACTGCACTTGTCAAAAGCTTTATTGGTACTAATTTACTAACAACAAAATGCATTTTTACCAGAAATGTACGGCATAGCTCCTACAATAGTTTTTATATACATAATAAAAAGGCACATACAATGTCACTACACGGAGTCGTACAATGCGAGTTTACGTGGTCTATTCCAGAATATTCGAGAACCCACTAGAATGCGATTGTAAGTAAAAACATCGTTTTCATAGTTAACGTTGTACTTAGCGATATGCAAATCGAGTGTGCTTGAAATTTGATTTGCAAATACAGAACTTTTATCTTTTCGCTTTAACAAAGCGTTTTTGAACGTCTGTCTGATCTTTTAGAGAAAACATAAGCCCTGACAGTCTAGACTTATTTCAAAATCTGATAAGAAGATTTTAAAAAATCATACACGATACATCGTGCTTGTATTGGGCATAAGTGCTTTTGAAATTGTATCGTTATAGCAACTGTTTTTAACTGAATTCTTACGAAAAATTAAAATAATAAACGTTAAAATAATATGTTATTTATCAAAAATGTTTAAAGATCGTTATCAACAATTCAATTATTATTATCAAGTGATTATTGTGATCAATTTTATATGAAGCATGCCGTGTTAGTTACATTTATCATAATTGTAAGAACTCTATGCGTTTTTTGTATTAATCTATGAAATATCTAAACCAAATAGTATAGTTAATCAACTATTGAAGGAAATCGTTATTATATTAAAAAACACTGGTAACAGTCGATTAACTCATAGTAGATATAAAATCATCATAGTATGTCATAGTATAAGTAAGTTCTGAAGTATCTTTGCAACTAAAGGTCAAAATCTTTCACAATCATCTCAAAAAATAAACCTAAATTAGGGAAGTAACACATAATAGAAATCTCGAAATCCATTTGATAGGGCAGTCGTGCATCGTCCGGGTTTTGTCCAAGGCTTTGTAATGTACGCGAAGGCTTTGCGCAGTTCACGGGACATTTGCCGTTTGAAATAAGAATTCGATTACCGCTCCAACAATCAATGGAGCGGTCGAGGTATAAATTCCAATGCAGCCAATGTTTATCTTACGAGTATGATTGAGTATCTTTGACGTTGGTACCTAAGCGTAGCGCGAAAAAACTTTTAAGAATATGACGCGATACGAGTTATTATAAGTTATATATTTGAAAATAAATGCAAGGTTTTTATTATGAAGAGTGATGTGGAATATTGAAAACTGAATGAAAAATGTTACAAGCCGTACCCCACAGTTTTTCCCACGTTCTTATAATAGTTTAAATATACTATAATGCATATATAATATATATGTTGTAAATAGTTAACACACACAAAAAGATTTTCAAAAATCAGATACACAATTAAAATGATTGGTACGCCCAAACACACAAACATTCTTCAGCATTATTAAATCAATCTTTAAACGTGTGATATTAAGTATTTTTTAACAAAGCTTAGTTAAACCTTTTTTGAACAATAAACCTGTTTTTTAATTAATTGTTCCACAAATGGCAACATAGAATTAAAGAATTTTTTATCTGTAACAATCACCGTTGTATTTTTCTCAAACTGTCACCGTGTTATTTATGAGGGGCTGCGTGTTTTAATGCATTTTCATTAACAATTTTTAAGGCACACTTTATTGAGGTCGTAAATAACTCGTGCAATCGTCCAAGTGAAGCTACAATCGTAATTTGGAAAAATAGAATTGCTTACTTTTAAAAATTAAATTAGACTTACTTACTCAAAATGATTTACGGAAAAAAGACACAGGTGAATGACTTGTTACCACTTGCAATGTGACGTCATAAATTAAAAAACAAATAAACCTCTTAATTAAACCGCTTTAATAAATTTTAAATATGTCTGTGTTTAATTTTAAATAACCAACCAAAAACATTAAACAATTTTTCAATTGAATTCTACGAGTCCGTGTAGTGATAATGTATTTTAATTTAAAAAACCTTTACCATTTTGTATACCCAAATAAAAATTCAAATGTCCTTTATTAAAACACATCTAACAGGATACAATCGCCGATACTTAAATTATTAATTAACTCGTCGATGCCGTTGGGGATTTATTGGATTGCGAGGGAATGAAAAAATAAATCACGTAATGAAATCAGTGTTGCCCTTGTGCCGTGGTTTGGTCGAAAACAAACTGCTACCATTTGGAGTCGCGACCCGCTACCAGCCGAGCGCGAAATCGTCATTAATAAACTGAATAATACCGCCGTCCCGTGGGCATAGTTATGGTAAATTTTATTTATTATACGTGCTTTATACTGGTTCTACTAACACTTTTTAAAACTCAAATTACATATTTGTATCCACTCGGGCGTTGTTCGTAATTTTTATTTAATGAGTGTTGGCGATATTCTCACGGAATAGTTTTTAATATTAGTTTGTGAATGGCTTTATTTTGTACAAGAAATCTGAAACATGTTTTGTCTTTATAATACGATAAAAAATGGTCTGTCACAAGTCTTTAGAAAAAGTCGTAGAAATGCTTTTAAGTTACGTAATAAAGTAAAAAAAAACATGTAAATTCCACCCCATAAAACAAGCGATACGTACATAAAACTTCGCAACAAGCTACAAATTAAAAAGTTTCCAAAAATCACAACTTCACAAATCGCACTTTTACTTTAAGAAACTGTAATTGCTGTTTTTTTATATACACTCGTAACTTTCTTTAACCGCTAATAAATATCGAAGTTTCAAACTAGAATCTAAGCGAAGCCTCAGAAGTAACTAGCCAGACTTGGAAACAACCTCGTCTCGCTTCAAGATTTAAAACGAAACTTTTAAACTTGACTTTTATTAGTGTCTTGTTGTATAACACAGGATCAGTCCATCTGGTGTGAGATCTTTTTTATATTATCCTTGATACTTGGTATACGTATTTAATATTAAAATTAATTTTTAACTATAAAAGTCTATAATAGTTTTAAGTGATATATCGCCACATTTTATCAATTCTACTAATACTTAATATTGAATATTCATTCATTTTGCTAAGCCACAACCAACGAAATTAAAGACACGTCAAAAATTGACCCATATTAAAACATTTGAAATGAACACGATTGTGAATATATAATCACAAAGAACCCCACCGCCTATAGTCCTATAGTCCTATAAATGGTATACCACTGACCTTGGGGAGAGAGCCCCCGTAACATAGCAACGTCAGTACATAGAACCCCTGGCCCAGTCTAATCTGCAGATAAGCATACCTATAGGGTTCCTATAAAGGGACACGGCGAAATAACTTTTGTAGGTGGTAATCGAGACTTATTTAGAAACGTGATAATTTCCTTATCAGGCATTCTATTCTCAACAACTTATAAAGGTAATAAGAGATTCTTTATATCGACGAATTGAAGTAACACTATTTTGCTACATAATTATCTTAAGGGTTCAACAATACATGTCATATATACATTTTTTTTATGGAAAACGCAACACATGCGATATAAGTACATCAATACCGCATACCCTATGATGTTACATAAAATAAATAATATGTATCTGACAATCTCATATGTAAAAAACTAATTAAGCAACATTGTATCTCTTCAATGTATAATAATAATACACGAAATGGAAAGTATTATTAGTTGTATAAATTCCACAGTTATTAGATTACTTCTTGCTTTTTAAGTTTAAGTTTAACCACTATGAAGGTAACATTCATGATCTCAACGAGCTGAGTGAGTTTTTCCTAATTATGTCATTAACAGACTTGAAAACTCTTCTCTCCTGAAAGTTCTTACAGGATTTGAATTTTTAAAGTATATTGGAGTATATTAAAATCGGATAGTTTTTATACTATTTGATTTCTATGTAGTAGTGAATAAGACATGAATAAATCTCTGACAAGAAGGTTAAGTTTTGTGCTTTGTTTTTAGGAGTTTTATACAGATTTTTTAAAATATTTTACTAATATAATGGATATTATAATTAAGTTACAGTTATCTAAAAAACAAAAATTTTATTAAACAACTAGAATCTCATCAACTTTGACTGATTTAATCAATTGCTTATCCTTAAATAATTTCCTAAATCAAATACAATATAAGCTTCCACTCCAACCTTATCAAATTTTAAATCATAATAAAGAAAAAAGAATAACAATGTTAACGGTATATACGGTGATATTTTTTACTTTCTTTTACACTATTTAGCCTGGTTTTTTAATTTGTGACTATAATTTTATGATAAAATTAACTATATACTGGGTTAAAAAATACAATTAATCAATGTTTCCTATAATAATATTGTTTGAAGCATATCCATAGTAAGTTCTCGAACTCTTAGTAGCGTCGTGGCAGTTCGCTCCCTCCACGCCTGGCAACCACTGCGTCAGTCCCCGTCTCGACCAATACAATCAAATTGATAAATATTTCCAACAGCTATACGTTATACCGAAAAAGCCCCACTTCAAATTTTTTAACATGCTGATTGATTGAAAATACGCGATATTTTAGATTTAGTGCTAAACTGACTACATTAATGTGTACTTGTAGCCACGTACTTAAATACGTATGTTAAAATATAATCCATTGAGCTCCTCACGTAATATTTTAAATCCAACCCCTAACCACGTCAAACTATTTCTTGTTTGTATGAGTTTAGATAAGACTATTTTATTTTATAACTATATCACAAGGATGTTTTCATTCATCTTAATGATAGTTAGTTTAACTTATATTGTGTAATATTTAAAATAACCAAATTGATTACTCACTAGTTGCCTGATTGTTGATCATTGAAACTTCTTTTTCAATACGAATTATTATTAATTGTTTGAATTTATAAGTAATACATATAATATAATCAATGTTGTCCATTAGTCAATAAACTATTTTTATTTTATATTTTGTTAACAATTTAATATTTTGTTTGAAAGCATACTTTTCTATTTCCTAGATTTTTCTTTTGCATACCGTACTTAGAGAGATATCATAACTAAAAGTATCTCACTCATGTCCCCGCGCAAATTAACCGGAAGATGGCTGAGCTAGTCGTCCCCATTAACTGTAGATCTATGTCTTCAAAAGATCAACAGTGACACAGTGAACTGATGCGAACCGACACGCTTACCTCCAGTGCATTCTACCCTCATATTTTTGTCCGTACAACACACTCTCCCTCTGACATACTTGATGTTTCCCCCTATAATTACTTCCCCTTCTTCCCCACGCCGCTTTCAAATCAGACCTAGCTCGGGACCTAGGTATAGCTACATCTAGATACTCAACAGGATTTACGAGGGGAATGCTAAAAGGGCTCGGCGTCAGTGTGATATAAATTTGTATTATAGTTATATACCGTTGCGCAGGGGAGAATGCGGTATATTTGTTTGTGTTGCTTTAAGCGAAATATTTACATGAAACGTGACCTTTGTCATAAAAAGTTTTGTTCCCAAAAATGTTCAAACGCTGCTGAAGAATCTTTGAACGCGAGTCTAGGAATTATGAAAACTCGTTGTATATTATATCAGGAAGACAATTGACAATTGCGTATATAATTATTTAAAAAAAAAAACAATAGGAACCTATGGCTAACATTTTGCTTCTTAATTTAAATATATAGAACGTATCAATATTCATAGCAAGCATATCACAATATACCTATCCATTTAGCTAGTAAAATGGTAGAACTCTCATTGACAAAGCCAGATTGATTTTACAATAAAATATTGATTTTAATCAAAATGTGATTCAAAGTATATTCAGAATGTAAACATTGTTTTATTTAGACGGAAAATTGGCGACGCATTTTCATTTTGCGTCGTTAAAACAGAGCGTATTCCAACAATGTCATCATAGGTTTGCAACTTTAATGAATACTCCATTCAACCAAATAAATTGGAGGAATATAAAAGAGTGTCCATTAAAGGAATCGAAGATCCATACTCAAATTAACTTGGGCAAAAGTTTACCCTCAAAATAATTAAGGATTCACCGCAATTATCACCGCAAAATCAAACTTTCCTTTGAACGTTATCTAAAAATTCGTCAGAGCATTTTAGACCATCGCACCTATAGTTTATAGCTCAAAATACAAAAGATAATTAAGCGACTAAACAATTTTGCTACGGCAATATTTGAATATACAAGACCTCGCCAAAAAGTTTTACACTTTGCCTTTTTGTCAAATCACCAAAGGGAGGTCTGTGATAATTATAATTATTTACCAATTGTACGATAAGCAACTTCTCCGTAATTGCTAGTCTCTTAAAATAGCATTTAAATGAATAATGCGACAAATTCAATAGAATTCGAGTCACCGCTTTTCGAGAGTGGGCAAAATTATCAGGGAAGGGAAGAAATTTTATTATTTTTTTAAAGGTCTGTCATTATGACGTTTTTTCGCGTAGAAAATTCTTTAGGGCTTCATAATTTGCGACTGAAAACCCACCTAGCTATTACTTTCTCTAAGTAAGCACTAGGCACTATATTTTTCAACTTCATTATATAACATTTTGTAGAGTTTGTTTGAATAAATTAATTTGATATTTGAGGTATAATCAATTATTAAATATGAAAAGAAACAAAAGCATCTATTATTCTAAATTATACAGGTTACACATACCTATACAAGAATATTAACCTTACATGAACATAAAACACACAGAGACCACTTCAAAGAAACAAGGAAAAGAATAACTCAAATTGTTTGCGTATTCGAAGCAGTTTGTAAATAAGGAGATACAAAAAATGATGCCACTTAAAATTCATCAATCATATTCCGATGTACGTGTATTGTTATGACCGGATTTATTTGTAAGAGCCATGAAATAGGGCTGTCATTTCCCGATCGTAGGCAGATCTATCAATCACAGATTGACTTGGCGAGCGTGTGACGTCATATCTTATCTTCTCCCAGATCCAGCGAAGCGCGTAATAGCTATTTACCTGCCAACCCGTGTTCCAAGGATTATCAATGCTCTCATCCGATTTTGATACTTTTCAGATTCGTAAGGAAGATTAGCAGGGGTCGTTGGTAAAGCGAAATTGAGAAGTATTAACTTAAGTAGCCTTAGAATTTTATTTCTTTGCTTGTATCTTAGTATCTAATAAAGGACCTTTGTAAAGAGCGACCTTTTATTTGATTACGTACTTATATTAAAAGATTCATATAAACTAAACAATTAGAAGACCATTTCTTCATATAATTTCAAATGCACTCATTATTCAGAATTAAATATGACGTACCATTTACGACCATAAAAAATTCAACTAAAATATCGCTAACAACCGACCCCTTAGATTAAACTCTAATTCTGGTCCCTTATAAAACATAGCTGTAAACTTATCAACAAGACACGAACGCTCTAATGGGACGCTGGGGTCCTTTCCTTTAATGTACACTCGTAAATTGGACGAAAATAATTAAAATCGCGCATCCGCACGCTCGCAGACCAAAACATGGTCATTACGAGTGGACGCAGCTATAAAAGGGTTCGATAAATAAGCTAGAGACGTTTTAAATGTTCTATTCAGAAACCGAAATGTTTGAATAATATATGCTGAAAGGATTGATAAAAATACACCGGTATCCACGTTACTGAAGTGGACGTGACGCGAGATTAATGGAAAGTGAAGGCTAAACTATTTTTAAAATATGTTGAAAGCGTTTTTATCCCGCTTTTGGAGTTGAAATACCCAATAGGAACTAATATAAACACGATAATGCTATAGATATCCTCACCACCTTGACAGCTGGCAGTCAAGCACAGTGCGTTTTCGCAGGAACTTTTTGCCACGCACGACCATCTTGTGGAATCAGCTTCCTCATGCAGTGTTCCCGAACAAATACGACTTGGGGACCTTCAAAAAAAGAGCGTACCTATCCTCAAAAGGCCGGCAACACACTCGTGACATCACGAGTGCTCATGGGCGGCGCTGATCACTTTCAGTTCGTATTGCCCCCTATTATATATAAAAAAAAGATATAATTCCACAGTGTGCAATAGATACTAAAAAATATTATTTCATGTAACTATTTGTTTTAATCACAAAATTAGAAAAAAAAGCATTAAAAAATATTCAATAGCACTGTAAATATAAAACATCTACGTTATACTTTATTGAAATGTAAAAAAACGTTCTCTAGAGCATCGTTAGCTGATATTGATATTTGATGTAGCAAATCAAATATTAGCGCAAAAAGTCATCGCTCTCACACGAAATAGAAATTATATTCTCCACAATGGATATCGTTAACGAAACGTTCATTTCGTTTGCGTTAGTTAATTTTCGCTTTCATTTTTAGCATTGTGCTATAATTCAATAGAGCACATAAATTTTGTACGGAGTACTTTTCGACTATACCTACAATAGAGAGAGGAAATTAATTTGTTTTTCTTACAATGGGACGTCTAGACAATCGCGTATAATTCAAGTTTCACTTAGTTTTGTAGACGCTAATGGTCCTAAACTTGTATTACAACAGCGCGCTTAAATCATTTCAAAGGTGACCGGAGGGACTTGTAAGAATTTGAATAAGAACTATTGCAGCACAGCTATACAAATATGACTTAACTTATTATACATTTATTTCTTGATAGACTAAACTCGTGGAAATCAAATACAATGTTTTCTTATGTGTTATTCCGTAAATAATGTCGTTTAGCATAATTATAATTTTAGTAATAGGATTGAATAACACATTCTATTCACCCAATTTTAAATCAAACAATTGCAATTAAACTTTAAATAATAATATTTTTATGTAACAAAAACAAAAAGCATAATGTGTATTCTCGTCTACGAAATATTATTTTACTATGACATTTTTATTACTGTAGTATTGTTTCGAGACGCTAGATTTTAATACTATATCTATGACCGGTTGACTTGTTTTATTATCCGAGTTTGCGGTTTAGTGGGTGGTGACATAAAAAGTATTTATATAGTTACAATTACGTTCTCTTATCCTATCCCACAATAAAACTCTTGAATTATTCTTTTCCATTAATATTTAGGACTACTTTATTTACTTCAAAAGGTACTGTACCTTACCTAGTATTAAAACCCTTACGGAACTCATTATGAAGGTAATTTCGACTCAAATTAAGGCATTCATACAACGAAACTATTTAGCGTTTCATATTAGAAAATATAAAAAAGACTGCATAAAAATTTCAACAATTGTGTACAACATCAAAATATCTACTGCTAAATACAAAGAGAATATCATTTATCATCTAAAATAGTAAAAGCTTTAAGAAATTAATATCAACCCCAAAGACATTGCACGCTACACAATATTGTCCAAAAATATGTTGCGGTGTCTAAAATCATTAATATTCGTCGTTAAAACTAGCTTAATAGCAATTTTATGTCTTATTAAAGGGTTATAAAATTTTATATGACGCCAGAACTTAGAGACTGGTTTTAATTAAAAACGTTTTGTGAATAATCATGATGCTGTAGTGATCTGTTCTATATGTTCCCCTCGTTCGAGGTCTCAGATTAATTAAATCATACTTACTTTATGATATTTCTTAATGAGCTTGAGGTAATCATGATAATGTTTAATTACGATTATTACAGCGTTAACAGCTTATTTAATTATAGCAAAGTTAAAAACATAGCTTTCATTAGCATATCTAAACTCATAATATCTATTTGTCATATATTGTATACTGTATAGGATATAATTGTGAAGGTATATTGCAATGTTTCTATTTAATAAATTAGGTAAATTCTAAATGTTTTTGAAAGGATGTTCTATTTTTATTGTTACTAAAAAATAATAGAACTATACATATATTATGTACAATTTTTATTAATATACAAATATGCAAATGAATATTCGAAGTGTGAATTTTTGCATTCTGCATCAAATTCTACGATTCGTATTATTCGCTTTTCACTCGAACTCACAATTGAAAAATACAATTTAATATTTTTTATTTGTTAAAAGTGTTTGAATCGAGAAAAATGCAACGATCATCTTTTTCAGCAATCTAACGGATCAACGAGTCTGAAGGCGACTGGAATTATCTCGTATTCGTGAAAAATGCTGACGCATCGAGTGGATAACCACCGTAGCTGTACGCTACTAGATATGATTCACGTTAATATTTTCTTTGATTAAACCATTACAATGACTTTTGATAAGGCAAAGTTGGTTTCAGGTACACCTGAAGTTTACTCAACATTAACACAATAATGATTGAGAATTTCAATTGGTAAGATTTTTGACGCTACATTATAGACTATGAAAATTAGATAAGATATATCTACTTGTGATGTCTACTGTTTTTGTAAGTGTATTGTTGTTTTTTGTATATCTAAACATTTAGTCGTACTGTATAAGATTGGACCTCCATTCTCAGCTAAAGAACGTTCGTCGACAACGGCAGCAATAAGTTTCTACACACAAAAAATATATACTGTACGAGAGTCCTGTTCTCTTTATAATGCGAAACGAAAGTCAAAACCACTAACTAACCTAACTGCTATTTCTTACACCATACCTACGTCACATGGGCAGTCAAACCGAAGCCGTTGAGCGTTCTAGACATTTCCAGTAACATTTATCGTAGTATACCTTCTCCAACTCGCAATGCAGTAATGATCGGCGCCGACCGACCGCTAACTAGATTACCTGGCACGAGACTTGCATTATAATCCCACAATTATTTTGCCCACGTTATTGGATGTCGTTTCACGTTTATTTCGCTAAGAGGCCAGCCTAAATAGATTAATTTGTCCGTGTGAAAATATACGCGCTTATGGGAAACACTGTAATTTAATTGGTGGACGTGTGTGAAATCGTGATTGGGAACGCTTTCGGTAATGTGTATAGAGAGGGAAATTTGTAGTTTGAATAATTGAGATGTAACTATTGTTCCCTAATTTTATGACGAAGTAGCTATTATCAGCAAATAATAATATTTAAACTCATATACATAAACTTAAAGCAAAAGAGAGGAAGCTATATTTATTTCTTATTTTATTAATACAAGGTTTTATTTATATTATATTTATATTAGTACAGCTTCCCATAAAACTAGTTTAATGATTTTACTGTGAGTGAGTCGCAAATAATATACAATTAAACTTAAACAACAAATTAAACATATTATAAAACTAAGTGAGCAATATTTTAATATTGCTTACTCAGCTTTAGTACATCAAATATTATAGTTATATTATAATAGTTTTTCACTCTCTTATTAAATTTCCAAGTATTATTCTCAAGCCTGATGTCCGCCGGCAAGGTGTTTAATAAATAAGGCACACGTTTTTTTAAAGTTCTATCACCGTAGTAATTAGAAATTTTAGGTAGGTACACACAGAATGTTTGCCTGCGGTCATCGACCTGGTGCCATGAATAGGTATATGGTACAAACGAGATACTGTGTTCCAAAAAAAAGGTTATCATTAATATCGCCATAACGGCGCACTTCACCTACTTAGAGGGCGATAAATCCTCTTTGTCTGGCAAAGCATATTGGCAAGGGAGTGGCTTACAATAATAAAACGATATTAAAATCCGCGACGTCGATTAGTGCGCTAAGATAGCGACAGTTAAACTGTATGATGGCGCCTTTAATGCGTCTGCTGAATTCACCCTTATTATCTATTTACGAGGCGCATTTTATTATTGGGGTTAAGATGGTACAGAGAATAAAAGCTGTTCAGAAGGTAGGCGGAGTAGAGAACGAATCGGCCGGTTGTTAGGGATGGTTTTACGACCATCAAAAGATACTTTGTGAGATGGCATCCGGCGTTCCCTGGACTGAGTACGTAATTTTACGAATTTCTTGAATTATAGCTTTCATTAGTGCAGCTCTTTGGAACGTTGGCGGTAATATCATATTTGATTAAAATTATCAAAGGGTTCGCGATTGTGGCTGTAATAATATTTGTAGGTAAGCAATACGTTTTGAAATAAACAAACCTAGCTAAATAATAATTAATATAATAAGTCTTAAAAACAAATAAATATATATTTCCATATGTTTGTTTTGTATTTTTTATCTTCTAACATAGAAATCATCAGTCTGTCTGATATTCAAGTCAACAAATGAAGGCAACTTTAAACGCTTACAGAACGGGACGCATTAGCGACGTTGTTAGATAAATGCAAACAAAAAACACTAGCTTGTCGCTGTAACAGTTGTTCTGAAATCTCATTCGTACGTGCTCAAGTCCTTTGCCAGTGTTTAGCCCTAATGAACAACTCTTTAGAGCTCTTCACTGACGAGTTAAAACGGTCACAGTGGAGTATTGTTGAATTTTATAACTCTGCGACGCTTACCTGCTACTTAAGATTAGTCTAATAATGAAAAATGTGTTGTATGTGATACGTTGTGAAATAGTCTATAGTACCTACTGTATACCTTAGGAATATTAAAACTGTAAAAGTTTGCGAGTATGTTCAGATGTTTGTTACTCTTTCACGCATTAACTGTTGAATGGATTAAGATAAAATTTGGTACGCAGATAAATTAGATCGTAGATTTAAACATAGGATACTTTGTATCCCGTAATTGCCCCGGGAACGGGAACTACGCGGGTAAAACCCCAGGCTACGTCTAATACTACATACAATAGGTACTAAAACATATACTATGCATATAAATGAATTTTTTAATCCGACCAATAGTTTCAATAATAAACTCATTACCTTTATATATCAGTATAGATAAGATAAGCTTTTTCATCAAATTTCAATAGAAATCTGAAGAAACAATAAGATTTATGTCGTATCTTTTGTTTTACTAATATTTCCTTATTTTGATGGAAATAAATCTTGGAAAACAAAGATGTTGGCGAAATAAATGTAACGTCAATCTGCGTCCATTTGTCGTTGGCGTCATTGTTAACTCTTAGATATTGTGACACATTGGTATAAAGCTTGACCAACGTAGAAAATAATTAAGGAAGTCTCGGTTTGTTATTAATTAAAAAAAAAATTGTATTTAAGAGCTATGCTTTATTTTTATAAGAAGAAGAATTTTGAAGATATTTTTGCGTAAATACTTATAGGTACATATTAACAAATCTCACAACAAGACAGACATAAGAAAACTTAGAAAACCGATAAAAAAATCTTGTTGCTTTAATATATTATAGTGAAATTCTAAATTTAATTCAGCATTTAGTCATGACCTAATTCACAGGGACTTTGACATAACTAAGCCTACTAACTAAGCTACATAAGCAGACTAAGCCGGCAAAACTACCAAGGACAGTACACACCATTCATTTTTTCAGCTTAACCTGCTTACTATTCGAACCGTCTGTATGTATCGCGTATAAGCCGCAAAGCTTAAGTCGAAGAAGGGAAGGAAGACAAAACTTAATGACAAGTGGACAATGGCGCAGATTTGAAACGCTTGTCGCCGTGAGATTGTCGGAAACGTTTCAGAGGGTGGCTTGCATTATCATGTTGACAGAAATACAATGATGATTGATATTATAGAAAAGTGTGTATTGTTTATGTTGAATGGCTTTTAAAAATTGTTCCTATTTGAAAAATTCGTGGTGGCAAGTTTAACAGCACGACGTCGAAATAGTTTAACATACCCGTTTAGTTAACAATTTAAAAATAATATGAGTTTTGTAATTGTAAGGACGATAACAAATGTTTTAAAAACCCCCCCGTATTCATAATTAACTAGCAGTTTCTGGCGTCTTTATTTACCCAATTCGAACGTACGTTAATCTAATCTAATCCTGAGACTTGCGCATTCAAACAAACAAACATCAGCTTTATAATATTAGTATAGATGTAAAACACGGATATGTTTGTCTATCTGTGTATAGTACATAGGTTTAAAAAATATCTACTATATAAAAGTATTTACCATTCAATCAAGTTTCGTATTTACTATCGAAATAACTGTATAAAACGTTAAGAGACATTGAGTCCTCATCAAGGGTATTTGCCCACAATCTAGAAGCTCTTGGGTAAATCAAATCAGACAATCAAGTGGAAAAATCTATGTCCGAAGTACAAACAATCAACTCGAGTTACGCGGCCCGAAGTGACGTGGGACGCTCCTCACCTACCATTTATTTGATCTCCCTCCCCGAGGACCTCTTGGGACCACGCTATTTGTTTTAAAGCTTTATTACTAAGTAATGTGTACATAGGTCAACCCTCTAAAAATTTCAGTGTTGACCAATATCTCTAATGCATCGTTTTAATGTTATTAGTTAGATTATTTATTCTTAAATACATTTGCTTTTTCGCTTGGATGTATTTTTGGTTTTACACGGCTAGTTATTATAAAGTTGTGTGGCTGTGTGGCATTGTTATCAAAACAAACAAAAGGGATAAATAATTATTATGAAGCTTCACATTATTATATAAGTGAAGTTTGATATCAATAGCAATTAAATTTTCACCAATAACGCCATTATCATTGGTTTACAACGTCATAAACCGAGTACAGCCAGCGAATTTTATCATCCGTGTGATTAATGTGCACTTTATTGCTTTTATTATCCACAACTACTGGTTATTACAAATTAACACAATCGTAAAATACGGGAAGCATTGTGTCCCGTAATTTATTCAACGAGATACAAAAAACTTGTACGTTTCAACCGAAGGGTCGGGGATCGAGGAAGGTGTCAATTTTTGAAAGATTGCACCGCGTCATGAATATTATATGAACGAATCGAGTTAAGGGTATTTTGTGATAATGTTCGCTGGTCGTTTGGATGCTGTCAGCCTCTGTCATTTCACATGGATTGGCCCTTTGTTAAAAGTAACACGTACGTTGTCAACTGGAGACGGGGAAGTTATCGCGTGGAAAATTTGCCTTCAACATAACCTTTTATGCAAATATTTAAATTGGCAATGACATCGATACGCGCTTTCTTACTCGATATAGCGCTATAATGTTCACAGTAATTAAAATAATAATGTAGTAATTGATTACATTTGTATACGGTTAATTATATAAATACATTCAGCCGCTTTTAATACTGAGTTATGAGTTAAGAATAATTTGAATGCATTAGACGTTGGGTTTTTTATCGATATAATAGCCCCAAAGCTAGCCCACAGTCAGAATGTGCGCTCTGAGTCTGATTTGATTAAAATTGTTTTTGAGTCAGTATATACTTATGTACTAAATTTTATATTGCAATGTCTAGGTTATAAAGTACAAATTACAATAGGTTTGACATGTCCGTTCGGGTCAAAAACCCCAAACAATATTGTTTATTACATAAAAAATTTAGTATACTGAAAAATATGACCTAGTTTAAAAATTAAACAGTCGTTCAAGTTAAGCTTCAGAATAACCGTGAAATTTCGATATTGAAAAACAATACAGTTCTCAAAGGATATCCGTTTAGGTGACAATATATTTCTTTGAATGGGCATTCAGTTAAACTTGAAACAAGTGCCATAAATAATAAATTTAACACGAGTGAACAGTTGAACAGAGAACGTCGTCGAAGGAAATCGTAAAATAAGTTTTTCTGCGCTGTCGCCGCCCCGGCGTGTCCGCATCACCAAACATCACCTAGAACAATAAAAGAGATTTATATTGTTTTATATTTAAAAAATAATCTTCGAGTGACCAAGCTATATTCGACGGTGTAACAATTTTATATCGCATTAAAAACGATTCTTCATTGATGGGCGTTTACTACGAACTTCGAAATTACAAAAAAAAAATTTAACAGCTCAAATTTAAAAAATACTATTTATTTTGCATCGTTGTAATTAATGTGCGGTTCCCCGAAAATTCAAAACAAAAATATTGTACATTAATAAAAAAAATGATAACCAGCCAGATAAGATTTGGATTATTATAGAAACACCTACTGTAAAAAAAGAAAAAGAAAAAATATAAGTAATTTATTTGTAAGCGTAATGAACGATCACTATCTTGAACATCAACAGACCGAACGGCACCTTTGAGAGCAGAGCGATCCCAAGATTTGCATGTAATTACCATTTTTGATTCTCTCTTCTTTTGTGTAAATACTCGTCCAAAATTTAACACCGTAAATGACATAATACTGCTAAAGATATGCTGAATTATTTATACGATAATACGCTTTCCGGCCCGCTTTACATCTTCGTTTTAACGTCGAATTACGCACCGATGAATATTACTTTTGGGGATTTTTGTTCCTTAAATAAATTATTACATTTGAATAAGAACATGTTTTAATGAATTTCCAACGGAGTGCGGTACGGTACGATTTTCTATTTCATTTCGTATTAGCGTCATGAAAGGGAATTCGTTAGGGTTCGTCAATGTGTCACTGTTAGGATATAGGGCACGATCATTATATAATAGCGAAGTATTTTAATGTTAAGATAAGTCGTTATAAGTATGTCAACACATAATTATATCAATAGAGCTATATATGTGCTTCATTAACATAACGTAATTTATGGTGTAATGCTGTTCGAAAAGTACTTATTTACACATTTGGGATATATATCTTAAGATTTAATAATTCATAGCATTCAAAAAATACGACTTAGCGACCTTAGGAAAAAAAGACTCTTACCTTTCCCTTAAAGGCCGGTAACATATTCGTGACGATGCGAGTACTCATGGGCGGCGCTGATAATCCCCCTTATATAAAAAAATACAAAATACAGCGTTTATAATAGTAGTAGTAATTATACTATAAGTATGTATATTTTAAATAGTTATAATCATTGAAGAAGATTTAAGACTGATAACTTGAAATAATGCAATTTACTTGAGTTAATGAATCATAATCTGAGTACACTTTTACGTGGCCTATATTATAAATATAAAAAAGTTTCAATAAGCAAACATTGTATAGCTCTTTAACAAAGTTCACTTGGTATTTCATCCATAACATGTAACTTTCAGTTAGGATCTCCGACGTGCCATCAAGGCGTCATTGTTGCCAGACGTTGGGTTTGACACAAAAATTATTTGTTCGACATCGTTCGCAACGATCAAATCAATCTGAAATTGGATTTCATAAACGCGGCCTGCTCATGATGGCTCCTAACTTGATGTTTTTATAGAATCGCATTTTGCAACTGAAACCCGAAAAAAATGAAGTTGTATTAACTTTTTTTTACTCTTTAAGTACTGTATTGCACATCGATCAAGTTTGATAGTTTTATGTTCATTGTAAGCGAACACCTTCTCCCATGGATAGTCGTAAACCGCTATTGCATTACGAACTCGTTGCCGGCCTTTTGAAAAGAGAAAATAGAATAATTTGTAGTAATTTCAATAAATTTTAGGTTGAACTCAATCAGACTAAGATCCCATGGTATTTTGCTACCTCGCTTCATGACAAAACCACGATTATCTATTGATGTTCACAGAATACATAAAAAAACTTACATACTAAAAAACATTTAAATCTTAAAAAGAGTTACAGTTGATTTATGTATAAACAAAAGACCCCAAGCACAGACTCGACCAGAAAACAACAAACTAAAAATTCAAATCTTTATCAAGTATTCGAGCAACGCGCGTTCTTCGTTAGGACAGGGCGGCCCCATACCTGCGCTGCATATGTTACTATAAGACCTTTTTCTCTACAGTTTTCACAAACTAAATTCCATTCGTTTGTTTATTTGTTACAAGTTGACGTACGAGCCTTATAAATCGAATTTACGTAGATTCACAGCGCTCAATTACTTAAAGAAACAAAACGCGCTTGTTTAGCTTACTGGTTAATAGATGACGCATTTTTTATATATAAGTACTAAAAGGGAAAATTTTGTGACTTTGAAGTGTAAGTTTTTAAATCCTTATTCTGATCGGTTATTACGTGTGTAAGAGCGAGACAGAGCTACTTTTCAATGTTACTGTTCATTAATGTAAAATCCATATGGTTACAAACCGATTATAAAAGCGTCACCATAAATATCACCTCACCCACAGAACAAAACAATCCAACCATTTTTGCATTCATCTTTCGTAAAAGTTGAATGACTTCTGAATAAAGTACCCAAGATATCCTAATGAGTCATTACTTTCATTCTACGTAATAAACGTCCCCGTAGTGGACTTTATTAAGATTGAGGATTACAGTTGGAGCGGTTTAAATCACCGAGTATGATCCCATTATTACTCATTAAGGCTTCAAGAAGACAAAGGACGAAACTTATGTAATGGAAGTCAGTAACCCTTTAGTAAGGGCTTTGGGGAATCACATTTTTAAAATCATCATTATAAGTATATTGTTTACTTTAATTATGACAAGCTATATAATAAAATTGAAAGTTTTCAACTGTTACCTCTAAATGTACACACTATTACATATGTTACGAAAATGTATAGTGGTTTCTTATTAAAAATATTACCCGTTTAACACATTAAGTATTATTTAGGAATATATTGTAAACGTAAATTGTATGAAATGATTCATTATTTCTGTATATAAATACTAAATATTTTTCATACTGAAATTTTTAAAGTTTGCTTGAATTATATACAATAGTGGAAAAGATAATATTTCTACAAATTCAAAAAAGATTTATAGTAAAAGAATATCAATTCATAACGTCGTTCTACCAAAATTATTACCCGAAACGAAATAGAAATTCAGGGACAAAACATTTGTTCAGTAAACCCTCAAATATTCATGGAGCAATTACCCTAATTTATGATGTAACCTGCTTATTAAATTTTACTTAATGTTCACGATAGTTGTGCTTCGCAAAGCCTTCATTATGTACGTAGCTTTAAATCATGTAATGAAAAAAAATGTTTATTCAAAAAGGTTCTATTGTGAATATTACTTTTGAATAAAAATATAAGAAGCTTGCAAAAAAGTAACAGAAATTTATAAAAAACTAAAATGCATATTATCCAAAATAAAATGAACTAGGTACAAATTTATTTTGTCTAGCAAGCAAAACATTTTTAACACACTGCTAACCAAAATTATCATTAGTTTAATTGTCCAAATAAACTATAGATACATATAAAAGTTAAATGCATTTCAAAGTATATTTTCAATGCACATTTTACCCGTATCTTCAATAATAAATAGCAGAGCTTGAAGTTATATTTTTATAACGTAAATATAAATGATTGTATGAGTATTTGCAGACCTTTTTACTTATTTGATTGGAGCACTCGGCTAAAAGCAACGATATGTATTTGATTTAAATGGCTTTTCCATTTTATATGATATTTACAGTATACAGCTATGAGCTGGCGTTTGTATTCGTTTTCAACTATCCTGGGACATTTTAAAACAGAAATGTGTGGGAAAGGGACAAAACATTTGCATTGGATTTAAATTTTTTCTAAAGGAGCTTATTAAACTATAATTTGACATGCTTTCTCATAACGATTTGTTAACGGTTTTTTACAAAAATACTTAAAGCATAAGCTTTTAGTAGTAAAAAACATATTCCTTACAGATAATAATACTTATTGACCAAATCGATAAAGACGAAAAGAATCGAGACAAAAAATATATGTCACGAACCTTCCCGTCAATTGTACGTCTATACCTATTAAAATGAGTATAGATATTTTAATAACAGCTAAAACTTAAAATAAACACCGCCTTTGATCAAAACGAAAGTGAAAGCAGAAAATAAAGCTAATAAATGGTCTAGACCAAAAATTGTGGATTTTCCTATCGGTACCAAGTTCACTTTGATCGACGTTTTATTATGCAGTTAGAAGTTCTCGTGTACTCAATCGCTCGAACACAATAAAACGGAAAATAAAAACTATAATGAAGCAAGTTCATCTTGCAAATATTTGCTTGTCTGGAGTTGTAATGACTTCAGTTTCACAGAACTTTACAATGAGGTTTCGTTGGACTATTGAATTCGTATAGTTCATTGTTTTTGTGTATACTTCGAGTTCATTGTATGGCTAATTGTTTAATCTATGTTTTAG
>JADANM010003811.1:5827981-5848084 GCA_026213755.1 Eurema hecabe | reverse complement strand
GAGTAGGTAAAGCAATTTGAAATAGTTTCTATGCGTGTAGTTTAAGTGCTCTTGTAAAGATCTTACGTAATGATTTAATAAATTCCAATTTGCAGGGAGATTGAAGTATTATTGCATGTATTTAGTACCTTTATATTACAAGCATGCCTGTGATATCAGTCGTAGAAAATCCATTTTTGATAGTTGGTTATTTGAGGGCGGATGTATGAAATATCGAGGCTGAAATCATTAGAACCTAAAAATCATACTCAAATAATACTTTTTTAATTTTTTTATATTCAGTTCTAAAGACATAGATAAACGTAGTATAGCTATTTATATTTTTGTTGTTACGTATAGGGTTTATGTACTTTTGTCAAATGTCCTTGTTAAAATGTAGGGAACCTACTCATTGGTTGATAAAGTTTTAATGTATGTATTTCCATTTTAGTAAATGCATAGTATGAAACGGAACGGCGCAAAACTTGGTCCATCGATTTCAGAATCTCGAAGAACTAATTTAACTACGTCGTACTGCATTAATAAATTGCTGGCTAAATGTCAGTTTCACTGTGACTTTATAAAATTATTTTATTTCCTTGTTTAATATACGAATTATAATACATATTTTTGTATGAAACAATATCCTCTTTTTGGTCTTTCGAAGCTTACAGCGTCCCCAGTCAAGTGAAGGTGAAACTTAGCATAGATATTTTAAGTATATTTACTTATTATATGATGAAAAACATCGACTAAGTACTATACTAAAATCACGAAAATACTAGTATTTTGGGGTACACCAAAAATAACGGTATCGCATTCATTTTCATTCTTTATTTTCACTGCTGATATTCAGGATTAAGTTGACAAACTTATACAAACTCTACTATATCCGTGATGTTTTAATAACATTTAATAAATATTTCACAGCACGAAAATGGAAGTAATGTTTGGGGATAGGCCAGGCCTAATTATAGAGTCGGTGACGCGTAATGCATGCCAACTAGTGACATTTGCATGTTCACTCAGTAAGTATCTACGATTGAATTGAGAGAGATGAAGTTGAGTTGGTATTCAGTTAGTTAGTTAGTGTTAATGAGTTAGTTCATTTTTCAGGGTTTTAAGCCTATTTTTTATTTATGTGAAGTAGTGTGTAGCCGTGTAGGCTACTGAGCTGACTTTTCTTTGTTACAAGTATGACTAAAGAATCATTCTTATTCTAAATTTTCCTTCTATAATACTTTGTATACGCCCTTTGCCCTCTTTTTTGACTTTTTAAGGGCGACAACGTATCCGTGAAGCATCTAGTTTTGAAATTGTCTATGGGTGAAGTTGGTCGATCACCATCAGAGGAACCTGCTTTTTTGTACGCCATTACATAAAAATTTAGACATTGTTTTAATAAAATAGCAAGCTTATACATAGTATGGACCGAACTATATAATAGTCCTAAGAATTTTAATACGTTTTAAATGACACTATGTAATTTCACCAGGCTATATACTATATGTAGTATGTACTTTCCATTGTTTTCCAAACAACTGTGTCTGTATTTCTGACAATTTAATTACGTCGCCTAAAACTAATTCAGTCTAATACACACGTCATAACAAAAAAGGGGTGTCGGTGGCAACTGTCAAAATCACGTGATCATTACACCAGGGAATGGGTCGGAAAATGAGCGCGCCCGGATAATTGGCGACCTGGAATGAATTTGTGATTCCGTAACGCGATATTTTGATGACGTGCTTATTATATTAAAACTGACGAATCATTCTTTTCATTTCTTTTGGTCCATCTTCATATAAATACGCAAACGCGATATTAGATAATTATGAGATTAATGCTTCTTATTGTTTGATTTTTTTTGTTTTATGTTAGGCCTTCCTTCGATGAGAAACGTTCGCATCTGCCTAATGCTAATTTAATATCTAGAAAAAGCAAAGATTCATACTTAAGACATATGGTCCTCCATGGTTGCCCAGTAATCCAACGTAACGAAATGACATCTCATATGAAATATTACTACTAAGGGTTGTACCAACCTGTTTTCTAATAACATTTGTTGCACACCGCTTTGCATGTTATAATAAGTACCTAGCTATAAAAAGACTTAAAAACATATTGGTATAGCCACTTACTAAACTAACTTAAGCTCAAAACTGTTATGACACTATTTACAGTAAAGTATTATAACGGGCGTCTGGAGTTCCAAAAGTTTATTATTATTGCTTCGCTTATATTTTTGTTTGGCTCATCTCGATATTTCTGAAATTGCAGTTTATTCCTGGGGGATATTAAGCCGCCTGCTGCGTTTTACCGTACTTTTCTCATACAAAATATTCCACTTCCTGTTTATCGAATGCTCAAGTTATATGCTTGAAAATATGTTTACTCAACACATTTTTTGCGAAACGAACTAAGAATTGCTTTTGAACTCGTTCTACGTTCTCGTTCATGTTTCGAATATTATCATATACTATAACATTATGCACACTTCAATTTCAGTAACGCCTTGAATTTTATTTCCAAGAACAAGATCGTAATTTGGTAAAAACGGAAATGAATATAATTTACAAATTTTGATAAATCACTGCAAATAAAACCAATTAAGAAAACGAATTAGCTGTTGAAGGCACAACGAGGTACGCATAGAAATAATTACTTAGCAACCACACTTGGTATAGAACGTGTTTTATTAAGAACTGCAGGAGGGTTTATTATACGCCATATGCCTGCCGAAAGTATTTTAAAAAGGCTTTTGTGAGCTACCCTTTCGCATCGTGAACGTACCGCGATGAAATGCTCTTTTATGATTCAAGAGGCCTTCGTATTGTGACTTCGAAAACACGCAGAGGCTTACGAAAACAGATACTCGGATAAACAATACGCGGTTTAATAATAAAACGCTTTCTGACGAGGAATTCAAATGAAGGAAACCGCTGTAATGGATACATTGAAGAGCACTTTTTGTTATACTCATAGTTTACGTGAATGGAGATGTATACTTTACATTTTTATCTTAACAACAAATAAGACATCCTTGCGTTCCTTACTTATCCATTTCTATAGATGATATAGATGTAATAACCTTATATTTGTATATACGCATCCTTCTTAGAACTCGACCAGTATATAAACTTATCCCTTAGAAACTTTGACCATACCCAATCAAAGAGGTTTATGATATTACTGCCAAAATTTACATCGTAAACACTAACTACCTTCCTATCAAACGGTTGAAATTTCCCAATAGTTAAAGGATTACCTTTTGTAAACTAAAATGGGACGCAATCATCATCTTATGGACTAGGATTACAGAAGGGCGCAGGATTACAAACTATGTCTTACTTATGCAATAGAGAGCTCGCCCGAGGCATATCGAAGCGACCCCTTTGGTCCTCTACAAATATTCCATATAATCATTCGGTTTTAATTATTATTGCTGTAGTGGGCAAGTTTTGTTTGATGTATTGATTAAAATCGTGTTTATGTTGAAATGCCATCCAGATAGCGGTTGGAGTGTCAATAGAAACTGTAATCTCAAGGGGCAAGCCTGTCACTGTGCTGGTAAATTATACACTACCGGCTTGATTATTTTCAAGGGTCAATATTAATTTGTGTTGTAATGCTTCGTAATTCTATATCAATTGCGTAGCAATTGGGTTTAGCTGAAATGAATATATCTAAAAAGATATTATCATATGTTTTCTTTATTTAAAATAATTATTTCAGCTAGCCACTACTATAAATACAACATGATTATTTAATACAAGTTGCCGACAATCAATTCGAGTTCATTGTTTTACCTTTATAAAAAAAACAGCGCAAAATCTTTTAAAATATTCCTATGATTTATATCATACGTAAACATTGAAAAAGATGACTCATACTCAAAAGAGATATATTCACAAAATAATAATCTGTTACCGCTCGTTATATTCAAAATTTTATCTTCCGCACATAAACACAGGGCAACATTGTCGCGTAAACTATAACGACCAGTGGCTTTACGACAACATAAACATAAAAAACTCATCGGTCCGCGAACGAAAAAATATGAAAATGCACCTAATATCGTGCATGTGTGTAAATAAAAGTTTTTCCATTTAGTGGCTACATCGTCGGATGCTATTTCCCTATAGAAGTCATAAACATGATGCTTAGCGCCAGGAGCCAGACCCCTCGTTCCCGGGCGAAAGTTCAATTTTATTTCAGTCTTTAACGCTGGTACTAAGCAAGAAAAATGTTTCGCTTGCCTGTCCATTACACAGTTTTAATTAGGATTTTAATTTTTAAGAGCTGAAATTTCGTTTTTCAAAATCTTTCTGCTCGCAAATTATCTAAAAAAGAACCGTTTAAAAATTAAAACGTCCCTCCAAGACTGCTTGC
The DNA here is from genome assembly GCA_026213755.1 of Eurema hecabe. Taxonomy (NCBI): domain Eukaryota; kingdom Metazoa; phylum Arthropoda; class Insecta; order Lepidoptera; family Pieridae; genus Terias; species Terias hecabe. The sequence continues at coordinate 5,843,713 of JADANM010003811.1, read as the reverse complement.
CTTGAAGCTATCGTCTGACACTTAAATATGAGCTATTAAATTAATCTATACTGTAAATAAATTTCTCGCTATTTGCTTTGATAGGAATAACTTATTAAATACTTCAATTGGTATTTTGTGTAGTTAGAATAATTTAAATTTGTATGCCATGTATTTTAAACAGTATTTCATAGAAAGCGACTTATTCGACGATCTTCAAAACCTTTCTAACTCCCAAAATAAATAACGTCGTAACCCAATCCAAACATAGGACGCTATACACCAATATTTAAAATTCATTTCATTAGGGAGAGAAGCGAACAAAACACAATTTAGCCAATGTAATATCCGAAGCAATTTTTAATAATTACGTTATATGCCCCGAATGGTTGGAACAACGTTGTCTAACAGAGCGTGCTATTAAGAGTATGGAAAGGTCGGCAAAGCCACGAGCAAATAAACTTTGCCGAACGCTCCGTAATATAAGTTCATTGGATTAAGCGGGGCCTGTGTAAGCCTCAATAACAATAATAAGCAAAAATGCACGTGGAGCTTAAGCATTAAATAACTCAGTCAATAATGTCTAATTTAGGGACTAAATACCGAGCGAATTCCGGACCTCTCTGTCGGGGTTATGCGGTGGCGAATTACGTAACAGAGTTTATGTTATTCTCATTAAGCTAAACTGTATTCGAGTTTATTGCGCATTTTTTAAATGGCGTTTATATTGTACTTTATTGGACTTTATGCGTTACCGTAAATTAAATGAGAAAGGAAGTCCTTCAGGTTGAAATAGGCTCGTTTATTATAACAAAAACACTTTAAATATAGACGAATAATCCACGTATGTAACGGTTAATGTTTACATATTATAAAATAGTCGTTTTCATCTGTATGTCTCTATGTATGCTTAAATCTTTAAAACTATCGATTTTCATGCCGTTTCTCTTGTCAGATAGATTGATTCAAGAGTAAGTTTTATGTGCATAATATATGCGGATAAAACCGCGGGGAACGGCTTATCTATACTAATGTTATAAATGCGAAAGTTAATATGTCTGCCTTTCCATCACGCTTAAACTATTGAACCGATTAGAACGAAATTTGGTAAAAAGATAGTCTAAAGCCTGGGGTACTTTTTTAGGACATAGGCTACTTTTTTTAAATCAACCCCCACAAGATTACGCAAGGGGTTAAAACTTTTCATAATTTCACGCTTTCACGGCCAAACCGCTGAACCGAATGTAATGAAATTTGGTACACAGATGGTCTAGAGCCTGAGAAAGAATATAGGCTACTTTTTAACTGGAAAATAGGGGTAAGAGGAGGAGAAGGTGGGTCAAAGTTTAAATGAAAGTCCACGAGAATATAATAAATCCGTAACATACGTCTTTCACGACGCGTATATAATATACATATAATATACTTACGCGATAAGAATTAAAAAAAGTTTTCATATAGAGCTACTAACACTATTTAATCTTTTACATAGTAAGGCATATACAAGGATCAAGAAGCATACATTGCGTGTCGATCGATTTAAACAGACTGTAACTCAGGTGTTGGATCTGCAATTTAGTGTCGTTTGTCACGCGTCTTGCAATAATGCAGAACGCTCCATTTGAGCATAGAGCAATTTATTTTGCATTCACATACATTTTCTCGCAGCTATATCCGTCGTTCGCTTAAAAAGATTTCTTTTAGCACGTGCTAAGTAAAGGAATACTTAAAAAAGCATTTCTGGAATTTTCGCTATTAACGAAACTAATATTTTGGGTTGAATAATTGTTAAGATTAGTTGCTTCTATACTAGGGAAGATCTGTTCATAATTAACTATAAAAGAATTCGAAGTAATATCATTATGCCAATACATATTTATATTTTTGCGAACATTACCTATTGAAAAGGTATTAGTCAAGCTATTATTTGTACTATCTTATAATGTTATACTATATAAAATTAAAAAATAACATCATCATATTTACGTGTTCCATGAAGTTTTGCTTAAAACACACAAGTATCATGATCATCTATATTTTATGGTATGGAAAACATCAATAAGAAAGAAGGTACATTATCGCGTCCTGGCCTTATATCTTTTGTTTCCGTTTTGTAAATTCGCCCCATAACATTATGTTGATAGCGGCAATAACGCTTGAAATATTTACGAATATCCTTACAAACGAGGCGGCTTTGATAAATAGACGATACTTGTATTGGATTGACCGTGGAATGAAGACCGCATCGCACGATCACAGCATTTTTCTTTTTAAAACGATTCTTTGTAATTTATTACTGGTGGAAAATATATTTTCGGTCTTATTTTCTCTTTAATATAGGTTCTAATACAATAGCATATATCATACATCTTTTAAAAATTACAAATCGTCTGGAAATTCATATGGTCTTTGAAAAGGGTTTAGATTCGACGCCGAAATATTCATATCCAATTTAAATAATGACATATTTTAATCGAACAATATTGTACCATTTTTAATGAGTCCCTAGTCGATCTTACTTCTCACATTAAAATATCTGTGAAGGTTAATTCTTCAGGGTGAAGCAAATATTTTAAGCCTCTTATTGAACCCACCTAAACAATAGATTGAAAAATACACTACAATTCATATTTTGATTTATGCAACGCAAAATTTCGAACAAAATCTCCAGCTTCGCCAGAAAATAAATGTTGCTGGGAAATTTAAAACAGTTCGCGTACTAAAATATAAAAGTTTTAGAAATACAGACTGCTTTGTTGTTGTAGAATTCTTTATGAGATCTGCCATTAAAACTTAACCATACTTCAAGTAAGTAGCTGGACGGAAGAGGTAGCTAGTCTCCTCTTTGTTGTTGAATAATATCGCTTTTATTTGCATAAGAAATGAAAGAACGAAATATTCTTCTAGCTAATGGATTTTAGTCCTTGGGTACCTAACAAGTAATGAGTAACTTCGAGTGGTTGTAGAACTTTTATTTCTATAATTAAAAATATAACGTATTTGTTTCTGAGAGATATCTTAAAAGCCCAGTCATTGTAGGAACATAACATAAGTGTAACTGAGCTGAGTACAAAATACACATTTAAGATTTAAATATCAAAACCAATCCTATTACATAATTAAAGGGAAGACCTACCTGTAATATGATAATGAATAAAAATATAAAAATAAATTTTTAACAAAATATAAACCGACTTCAAACTAAAAAGTAAATAATAAATTTGCTTCCCACAAAGTTATACACATTTTCATTTAGTATATAAAAATGATTTAATAGTTATTTCATAATTTTGAAGAACTTCATCCTTTTTGAAGTCGGTTAAAAATGGAAGGAGTCTTACTGATTGCGTATTTCTTAAATACCAAATCAATAGTCTTCATACAAAATATAAGCCGTCTCAATGAAATTAAAGGGAGGTAACAAATCATTCGATCGAGATAAAACACTTGGTCAGCATCGCTAGTTCATTAGGTGCGGATTTTAGGGCGTCAAGACCCTCGGATTATATCAAATCCCAATCGTAACAATAGCCGTTCCCCACCTTGCCTTGCTCATTTTGATATTCATATAATTATTACCATATACGGGTGTAGAGAATGACTCAGCTTTACATAAATATAATAAAAAAAAATCGAAATATTATTACAAAAAACATATCTATCAAATAAGTTGTATAAAGGTATACCTTAATGAGAACAATACAAAAACTCAATTACGAAATATACAACATTTCTTTTATGACATATTGTATGAAAACAATTCATATAAAAGCTATTAATAAGTATACTAGCGACCAGCTCCAGCTTCGCACGCATATATTATAATAATATAAACTTTCATCTTTTAAAAAATCTGCATGAAAATTCTTGCGTAGTTTGTTTTATACATACTATATATTGTTTGGTCTATAAATTTAGTATGAAGATCCTAGTTACGAGTTATTCTAAAACGAATTCTCGCATGTATTTGGATAAAAGCAGTGTGTACTGACGTATCGGTCAGTAACAATCGCCGGCGGACAAGTCAATATAGTGGTCCCTAATTAGGATGAGTTGCTCGCCAACAACAACCCAATTAGAACGCAAATTTCAAATAGTTACTCATAAAAGCGCTTCCCTTTTTGATTTTACGCCCATGACTCGTGCAAGGTATTTAATTTCAGACCTTAATTTGCTTGGGTTGATTCATGTTGTGTGTGTAAGCATATGGACATTGGCAATTGTTTTACTTTTGCTGTATATTTATATTAGAAGATATATTATTAACGTAATATCAATATTAAATATATTGTCATATATGTAGAAGCTACATGAATGATACTCTTACTACTAAGTTATTTAATAAACAAACTCCTTAGAAAAGGTATAGTAACAAAATCGATATTCATCAAGACTAATTCATGCGAAGTCGCGACGTCGATCCATTCCAATACAATTTCCCTGCGGACGATCCCAACAAGACATCTAATTACAAATTCAATGCGGCCAATAAATATTCCAATAGCTATTTTACATAATCAAGACCACAACATTACCGATAAAATACGCGGGACGACTATCCAATATGTCAAAGGCATGTCTAAAGAAAACATCAAAGCCACAAAACACAATTACAATTTTGCTTATGATAGTTACATAAAGACCTTATTAGTTGTACGGGATGAGGCAATTTCGCGTACAAAAGGATGCCCTTCAGTGGGGCTGACGGCGATTCAAAAGTTTACAGATGACAGGACTCCGCCCGTGTCCGAATTTATTGAATTTTCGTCCACTACGGCGGATGACCGCTATTGTTCTGTCAAACATTCATAGGGTGTATCATAGTAACAGGTACAAGACGTTAATTAAGTTGGGGATGGACATGCGTTGTGTTGAATACGGCCAATTATTATGAGCGAGTATTGTTGAGACAGAATATAATTTATTGTAAATAGGACTTCTTCCTTACACCCAAAAATAAAAAATGGACATCATTAATCTAATTTAAAAGAAGTACATAGCCACAAAAGAGTCGTTTAAAAACTTTAATATTTGATATTCAGTTGTACAGATTCTTTATTTTGTTTAAATCATTTTTAATGCACTGATATTTTCTATAAATGTTTTTCATGAATATCGTAAATCGTTAATAAAGGTAAACTTTTAATTCTAAGCTTACCCTTTGAAAAACGTAGGTAGTTACTTATATAGAAAGAACAAAATTCAATTTCAAATGCATTACAAGCTTATGTATAATAAATAAAGCTTAAAGGCACTTAAATAAGAAAGCAAAAATGTCATAGTCTCATAATTCTTCGATAAATTCCTGGCAGCCCGCTTGGGATAGTGGTTGTCCGACAATTAATTATATTGCTTCTTTGACAGCATTCCCGGTATAGTTTATTGACTTCGTGTCAAGGTAAATATTTACTATTAAGAAAGAAAATTATATATTTTCTATATTAGCCAAAAATTAAAATTTTTCTTTAAAGTAAAACGTAACGTAAGTCATAAATGATTTATAATGTAAAATTAAGGTTGAGGTGAATATACGCTTTTGACTTTATAAGAATCATACACATACATACTATAAGATTTTTAATTTAATATTGCATTACGAGTAAAAAATATATAATAGAATTAAATTGTTTTCATCCTAATCTAATCTCGAAGCAAGTCCAAATAACAATTCCAATTCGCTACACTAATTGAATAATGTCGTTGAATTTCATACAGAATTATTAATTTTCGAATCGAATCCACCCAAGTCATATAAGATCCATTAATACGGTATTGAAATACAAATTGAATTTTATATTTAATCCTGTATTACGGGGCTGTAGTGGCAAGTTCGTCCACCTTTCCGACACGGTGTCTACTGCTATTTATTACGGTAATGCTAGCAATCTGTCGTCCTACCGACGCAATAATTCAAGACAACGATATCAAGTTATAATGATTTTGTTTACGAATTTTCGTGGTAATTTATTCGTGTAAATATTGTTTTTATAAAATTGACGTGTGTTCTATGAGATTGTATTATGGTAATAACATTAAAATTTTAATGAACTAAAATAATATATTCATTGTTTATATTGCACAAGCATGGGTTTGAAACTAAAATGTTTTTGTTATTTGAAATTATTAGAAATACTGATGACTGTAGAAGAAATTAATAATAAGTAATATTCGACTTTTTATTAATTTGTTTTACCTATTTGTCTTATACCACCCATATATACCGCGTATATTGTTTAAATATTTAAAATTAAAATTAGCTTAAATATTGAACGTTGTCATTCCGAATTTTATATCACACACAATGGTACCTAAACCATTATCATAACTAGATATATTTACCTATAGATCTTGATCAATAAACTATTACTTATAATTTCTATGCTATGCTGTCAAAGGGGTTTGATCTAACGTAAACAAACTCAAAATTTTACAACCGTAAAAACTCGGAAACATGTGACTAAGTACTATGTTATATGGGTCTTAAAGGAATTCAAAGTACACGTTTTATCCATATAAAGGGGATAGCGAATGACTTTATTAAAGTTTAAAGGTCTGGGTCATAATTCATGAGGTAGGATGGCCTCGCTTGATTGCCCACACGAAATAGTTGCAATAAATTGGGACAACTTTATTGGCTATTAAAATAAGTAATGAAATTGTTTCGCGTTTCGTGCACTTTTGTGGTCTCGGCGCATTTAACGAGATATATTAAGAGATGCTCTTGTTGTGTCAGTTATGAGGTGGTGTCATTCTTCGTGTAATTAGTGCAATTTAAGTTGCTTTTATATAATATTAGCTGTGCCAGCGACTTCGCCCGCGTAGAAAAGTGACTTTGGGCAGCATTTTTGAAAATGCCTAACCCACGCCAACAAACGTTCAGCAAGTTCAACGTGATTCTTTAAATTGCAATAACTTTTTTAATTATCAACCGATTGACATGAATTAAAGAATAAATGTTAAGTTAAGCTTACCACAATATATCATTGAAAACTCCATCTAGATAGGATAAGCTGTTTCTGAGATTAGCGTGCACAAACAAACAGACAAACAGACAAAAATTCCAAAAATGATTTTTGGAATTTTTGTTTTGGGTTCTATTGCGTTAATAAAGGTCTCCTGTAATATTTTTTCTCATGTATCTTCCATGTACAGACAGCGACTCGTTACGTTTTTATTATATGTTTAGATATAGATTAACTATTACGTCCATTTAATTACTACCAATCGGTATTATTATGATATAACTGCGTGCTTTCCGTGGAAAAACCTAGATAAAAGCTGCAAATTAGATGTTAAGCCAAATCAATGTAGTAGTTTTTGGCCGAAAGAATTACAAACATCCATTTATCTTCACAAAATGTCGCATTTATAAAAAATAAATAATTATAACAAGAATTTTACAAAAGATCACTTATCTCAACAATGTAAGTCTTATTATACACAGAATGGATACTGTTAAATATTTTGTTAATAAAACGTACAGATTTTCTTTTTAAATGAGAAGTTAGCATTAAAGTTGTGAAAGAAAGTAGTTGAGCAAACAAACTTATATAAAAGAAATGTTTGAATCGGATAAAAGTTTTCACGCATAATTGGATTCCTTTTAAGACTCTTTAATAATATTTTCACAAAACTTATATAAAACCTTTCTTTATAAGTTTATACTCGAGACATCTTAGTAAACAAAATAAACTAATTTACTATTAATTTAAATAACTGTATTCTTTTTTAAACCATAGGAACATATAATTTCTTTCATGTGCAACTTTTTTTCCTTTTTAGCGCAAATCCTTTGCTTATCCTTTACTTTTCTTTTATTACGACCGCTTGGCGCAGTGGTAATACAACTGCTTTCTGCGCGAAGGGTCGTGGGTTCGATTCCCACACCGGAAAAATATATATGTAATTTATTCCGTTATCTAGTTGCCATAACACAAGCTTCGGCTTAGCTTAACTAGATGGCGCTGAGTATAAATGTCCTGAAAATATTTATTTATTTATTTATTTATCCTTTAATTAAAGTCGGCAACGCAATCGCGAGTCATTTAGCTTTGCGAATGTTATTGGGCGGAGGTGTTTTCTTACCATTAGATGATAAGTGTATTCAGTAAAAAATTACTATCCATATGTTTTATAGACAACTAGTTGTCAATTGTTCTATCTTAGAGGCAATAAATAGGCAGATTTTGGATATTATTCAATTTAATTTTTATTAGGGTACATAATATACAAATAAACATGATTTTTTAATGATTCCTTATGATTTACAATCATACTTAAACAACAGTTTGTTTGGCTGTTCGTTCGTTCCTTTTTTATTCCATGTCCATATTACAAATGTACCACTTTTGTCCCCTGTAAACGAAATAAAAAGTACCCTATGCCCTGCTCCTGGTTCTAAGCTACCCACAAATTTTCACCCAAATCAGTTCATCCGTTCTAGAATTATAAATAGCGTAACTTAATTAGGTGGTTTTGAATTTAGATACGTAAGGCAACCCCCTATACAGAAATGAACAGCAGAAGATAAGAACAGTACAAGTTTCAGTAACAAAGAGGAACACAATCTAATTTGCAGCTTTATTTACTGCAAAAGTATTGCACTCCTTTGTAATGCCTTGAATGGTCCTCATTTTCTGCAATGTCTGTTTTAATTAGTATAAGAAGGATACTTATCGTTCGTTCAAGCAGCTTACTAACTATAAGTGACTGTAAAACTAAGTATAGAAGTACAACCCGTGTAAAAGTTTATTTTATTCAATTGTCTTACGTTTTGTAAAAATAAAAGTAGAAGGTATTTGTATGAGTTGCAATCTTGTTTTCGTGGGTTGTAGAATTCTTGGGGTGATTTGGGGTCATAAGTGTTAGTTAGATGAATACAGATGTATAAATCTATAGTTTCTCAGTAGATATGTTCGTTATATAGTCTGTGTTTATGAAAGAAGGTCCATTACAACTGATAAACTTACGCTTGTATCGAATGTTTGAACTATATCTATGAGCAGATGTAATCAATTATGAACACATATTTATATAACGAGACAGACAATATACAGACATACATACAGGCAAGCTTAATAGATGATTAATTCTAATTAATTCTTACACTTTATAACGTCTGTGTCATCTACAATTTCTTCACATAAATTACATTGCATTTTATATTTACCAAAGTTATATATTTTATCTAAACAATATTGTCATAAAGATTATTTCAGAGTAAATGAATTATTATTAGAATCGGAAAATTGTCAAAGCCACACGTTCCAAACGAAAAAAAAAGAGAAAAATATACCTACGTCAACGCATTGAAGAGAGGCTTTTAAAAACGTGAATAGTTTAAGCGTATATGAATAGAAATATAAAACTGGCATTCAAAACGAATGGTAACAAAACGCAACTAACAATAGGTGTATAATTGAAGTCCAATTTAAAGAGAATACCGGGCTTAATCTGTAGCTCAATTAAATCAGCTATTCAGTGCAATCCGTTGAGTTCCTGGCACGCCTTTAGATTCGAGATTTCCATCAAATTAAGCACCACCTTTGCGCAACTATTTATAAAGATTCCGTGGGGTGAACGCTATTCAAGATGTGAAATTTGACGTGTGAGACCTTGTACGGTTCGAATAGAACGCTATATCTCGCTATTGTGCGCCCGGGAACATATCTGCCTCATAACCTTCTCGTTATTATTCTTGAAGACGAGTTTATTCCCGTACGAAGATTGATACGGAGACGTTAAAACCAGTCAAAGTAAATTGAAAAAAAATGTATTAGTACAATTATTATGAAGTTTTAATAAGCTAGTCACTAGAATTAACAGTGTCATCCTATCTGTCCTATTGTTTTCGCAGTAAATTAATACCATTACTACCTATCAGTAGTTATAATAATGATCTACATAAAATTTTATATATTTATGTAGACTTAGATAATAGCTTCCTTAGGTATACAAAACTTATTTTTCTTAAGAAATATGTACTCCTAAAATATGTAAATGAATAATACACCTAAAAGACTTGAGCAAAACTTGTTTCATGACCCCAGATTTACAAGACATACCCCTGTTATCGAACACGTACATTCTTTTCAAAATCCCCAAAGAGCGAAGTAAAGGAGGGGGTCATCATATAATGGACTTTCTTAAACACAATCGAAAACGTACGGGTTCACATTTATAAAGATTCAAAACGCATTCCTCGAATGAGCACAATTTGAAGATGAATGCCGCCCTGAATTTGCAATTTCAATGAACATTTGCGTACTGATTCAATCTTAATATCGAAATATTTGCGAAAATCGCTTTATTTACGTGGATTGTGTGATTCCGTTTCGCATTACAGGATTCAAGAATATAAGTAAATAAAATAATTTTATCATAACAACTATACACTTTAATAAAAAGATATTTATTTCTATGCCTCACAAATTGAAACTTCTCTTAAAACAAACATTGCCCCCGACTTCTATAGTTTAGTTAACAGTTATAAACGACTTACATTTAAGAATATTAATCTATTTTCATCAAAAAATAGATAAAAATCAAAAAAGGTACCATAGGAATATTATATAATAATACCAACTTTTAACACATTGTGTTTAACTTAACGTTCTTAAAATATGTAAATAACAATAACAATTTATAATCATATTCAAAAGGTGCGTACTCGAAATCAAAATTTTCCAGCCAGCAATCATACAAAGGGAATTTGGGAGTAATAAAGCCGTATACATTAGCATCGAGTGGATGACATACTCACTTCGGATTAATGTCCATATTAGTCATGCATCAAAGGGCTCTGAGCATTGTGGAGCGCGCCCTCTCGCGATTCGCCGAACAATGCCTTAAATTATAAGCAAGCCACGTCTAAGAACTCCTTGACCTATTTCTGTCAGAATTGAATTACAGTCCCGTAGATGACACGATATTAATCTGTATTAGTATATAATTGGTGAATTGTAAACTAGCATTTGATTGTAATTTCCTATATGACAAAGGAATGTAATTTTAATCTGTAATATTTTATAGTTTATACTGTTTTATTTATTTATTGGAGGCAATTTTTGTTTATTCTGAATACATTTTAATGCCACAAAAAATTTGAATTTTATTATTATTTTAATTATAAAGTATAGGTAACTAATTTCATATAATATTAAACATTTTAGTGTCGATATTTCAAAATAATAGTATATAATATATGAAGATTGATTTTGCCTACACACAGAAATAATTTTTAATTCTATACCAATGTTTTGAATTATATTATATTATTTAAAACCCCAACAAGCCCCTGACAATAATAATACCTTCTTTTCTCTGTCCTGTAATTTTATAATCTGCTCAATTACCCAAGTAAATAATATATTATCTGTGATTGATAGTCTTATTATCTGTGATCCGACTTATAGTTCCTCTAATTAAACATTTGTACACTATCATTTAATAAAGCTTATGAATACAAAAACCTAAGTTGGTTCTGCCATTTGTAAAAATGTCGTTCATAGAACGGTCGAGACTAGAAGTTCTTCTAGAACTAGATTTTTTAAGATCTATGGGAACAAAAATTTTCCTCTATCCTTTTATTGGAAAGACTAAAAACCAGTTATTGGGTTCCTTCATAATAAGCATGCTAGTTATATGCACCTCGATTCAACTCTTTCTTACTATATTTTTAACAAATTCGACAGATTGGCTCGAAATCATAAACGTGGCTCCGAATTTAGGAGTTTGTGTGATGACTGTCATCAAATACATTAAGTTCGTAACCCACAAAGACCTGTATGAGAATATTTTTCTTCATTTCCGCGACGACATGTGGGATAACCTCTCGTATTCTGAAACTCATAAAAAAATTGTTTATGATTATCGCAGAATCTCTACTTACATAAATCGCTTTCTGTTGTACTATTCGATTCCTTTAACAATTGTGGTTGATTCGTTTCCTTATTTGGTAATGAAATATGAAGAAAGAGTCTCAGGAGCTAGGGAATACCTTTACCCGTTTGATGGATGGTACCCTTTCGATAAAATTGAGTTTTACGGGATAGCCTACGCTTGGGAGAGTTGTATGACGGCTGTTGTGGTTTGTGTGTATGGGTTTTCAAACATGACACATGCGACATACGTAGTCTTTGCTTGTATGGAACTGCGTATACTCGGAGACTGTCTAGAAAACTTGTTAAATCCAGATGATGTCGTCAATATAACAAATGACCTAAACAGAGATGTAACACATTCAAAAATCCTTAAAGAACTGAAAGTTATTATTGCTAAACACGATTTTTTGGCAAAGTAGGCACTGTTTGCTTTATGTTTAAAGCAACTCAAGTCAATGGTCAGTTGTATGGACAGTGTCAACTTTTATTTTGTTCCAGAAAATGCTCCGAGCTTGACGCAATGCTAGGAGACGCAATGCTTCTTAACTATTCACTTGGAGCAGTGTTTATTTGTCTGACAGCTTTCACGTTCACGGTAATATGAATATTATGATGATCATTTATAACTTTTGAATTGTACATATCTAGTAAGTATCGTTAAGTCTTTTTATTTTACAGGTTGTGGACAATTTTTACAAACGTGTTCGATATTTCTTCATGTGCGTTTCACTTCTAGTCGAAGTATTCTGTCAGTGTCTGCTTGGGCAAGTTTTGAGTGATCATGTGAATAATTTATTTGTATTACTTTATTTGTCAAAATAATATAAATAACAACTACATTTGATACGAAAACACATATCAAATTAGATAAGATCTTAAGTTTTTTTTATTTAGATTTTTTTATAGAAAACATACTTTATTTTGGTTTGCAGAGTGAAAATTTGACGGATCGTATTTATTCGAGCGATTGGCCTCACGCCAGTCCGGAGACCAAGAAAATTTTGTTACTTCTGATGTTGCGTACTCAAAAGCCATTCGAATTGACGGGAAATGGCTATATAACGATGAACATGAATACTTTCAGCAGCGTAAGTGCTAATTTGTTTAATATCAATTTTAATAGAAGTCTTATATATCATTCTATTTTTCCTATTATAACTATTTTACGAAGTATTTAGGTTTCTTGTGATAGTTTTGTACAAAAGTACATTCCAATTTACGCTCCCTTATAAAACTAAAATCGTCTATAGGTATATAACACTGACAATTGCATAATAATTTCGTTTGTGAATTAGAAACAGGGAACAGCAATTTAACCAATAAAATATTTTAGTTTTGAAATTTTGTCTTATGTTTAATGTGTTAATATACTTTCATAGTATAGATAGCTATAGGATTTATACTGGACTTTTTGCTGTTTCAAAATTCAATAAGTTTTTACAAGTACCTACCTTAACTTATTTTTATCATGTTTCTTGTTACAGATATGTACCAATTCTTACCAATGCTTTAATCTTCTACGTACAGTTTATGTATAATAAATATTTTTAAGATCTTCATATTTTACTATTAGATCTATAACAATTTTTGTAACAGTAAATCGAAGTTTCAAATAATTCATAGAAATGTGGGGTATTCAATAGTACTCTGTCGGAGTCAGGTTATGACGATGCATACTTTTTTTATAAATTGACGAAAGCGTGTTTGTGTAAATTTTAGTCTAATTTACTTAATTTTTAAGATATTGCAGCAACCAATCACCTAAAGGTAAGACGTCCCAATTACGTTTTTGCGTCTACAAAATTTTGCGCTTTTAACATATCTATTTAATATAATATCATTGCTTGATACCGAATAAATAACGCTATTTTTTTATTAATACTAAGATTTCCAATAAGGAAAGTGACAATAACAATATACATACGATGGTAGAAATGAGGGAGTCAAATAAATGCATTGAATTATTGAATATCATATATCCCAAGCCATAATGCAATAAAATCAAGATGTCTAAATTTATATCACGAAATTGGGTGCCGTATTGCTTGAATGGTGTTCACTGATATCACTACGTCTACATGGTATAAAAGAAAGTCGCTTTCTTTATTTCTAAATTCCTGCGTATGCTAAACTATTTTAAACCACGCAAATTTCGCTCGTAAAACTATAGTCATTATTTTATTAAGTTCGAATAAATAATGAAATTTTATCACATTAAACGGTTTCATCTTAAGGTTATTTTAATTATTGTTAGTCCCTTGCCTTCCCGTGCCGAAAAATTACCGTTGTTTGATTGTTGTTTGCGAATGTCTTACTTCAAAGCAATTTTTTAGTCTTAGATCTTCTTATTAATATATAGTTGTGGGTTCTTGAATGGTATGTTATTGCATGTATGACAAAGAACTATATCAGGTATATCATAAAAAACTGTAAGATTATTCTAGTAACGTAACAATCCTCCAATTCAAAACATCGTTTTCGTCTAAGTTCGTTAGAAAGTAGAAACACAAAATATTGCTACTTCTAGCTTCTTTATTTCTTAAGACGTATTTAAATGCTGATAAATTCATGGTCTTATGCTTACCGTTAAAATCTAATAACGCTCACCATAGGTATAACAATAATTATAAAACGAAAGCTTCACAAAAATGCACGGACTAGAATGCGACGTATAGGTTGATCTTTCATGGTTATTTGAATATTTCTTTTTAGGAGAATCGCAAAAAACGTGCCTTAAAATTCGTATTAACATCCTTTATGAAAGCAACAATCACGACAATTATAATTATAAATATAATTGATGCTAATAAAATGCTATCAGTAGCTCGTATCACGACCTTTTTGAATGGCTAAAATAATTGTTAATTATGATTTAAAAACGGCGTTACTGGTAAAGAAAGTGTCAAACCATCGGCCGAACTTGGCCACAAAAGATGAAAAGGCGGTATAAATGTATTTATACAATATTATTTATATTAGAATTGGGAGTTCTAGCAGATAGTACTGATGCCGGTAAGTCTAAGCTGTATGGCAAGAAGATAACGCCGTTTTTGGTTGATTATTATACTTTTATATAACGGGATTTGTGATTTAAAGGACCGGGAGCCACTGCTGCGGCTACAGCTGTAGCAAGCGGTAAGATTTTTCGAAAAATTATACTATCATTTTCATTTTCCTACGGTCATTAATTAAAATAATCCAACGCGATTTTTTTATAATACTCGTTATATACTGAACGTATTTATTCATATTTGATTTATATCCTTAGCGGTTGCTAGCGCCGGCGCAGGAGCAGGGGAAAATGGTAGGATTTTAAAATTAATATTATTAATCAATACTTTGCATATGATATTTGGTTATACAAAGATTTAATAACGAGGAATACCGAACAATGCACATAGTCTTCTAAAGGCTTAGTCTATTTTTTATTTATAGAATATAGATAAGAAAATAAAAAAAATCAAATTAAACTCAAATTTGTCTTACTTAGTAATATGTTACATAAAAATTAAATCGTGAAAAGTTTTTTACGTCCCATAAAATTCCTAAAAAAATGGTTTAAGAAGTAATGGTAAATATTTAATAAAATGTATTTTACTAATAGCAGCCAACCCTATTGGAAGCCCTAACCCTTCAAATGGAACAGGAGAAGGTAAGTTATATTTTTAATAAACAATTTCATAGTAAATATTTTTGAAACCATTTTAAAATTCTGTATAACTCACAAATCTAGTCTGAGTTTTCTGTCAGATTGTAATCAAACTATTTATAATATTTTATTGTTTATTGAACTATATATTTCATATACCCGATTGATTAAATAAACCCATTCAAAGCCAATGCAGTAGGTACAGTCGGCATATAGTCTATT
>JADANM010003811.1:5804897-5815832 GCA_026213755.1 Eurema hecabe | reverse complement strand
AATTTGGTATGTGGATAGGTGATACCCTTTTTTTTTTTTTTCGAGGACAAAATCTCCTTTCGGATACCCGTTCCTCCGGGGGGAGCGAACGTGGTTATGTCGGACTCACACGCTCAAAAACGTGCAGACACCGACTAAAACTCCTCGGTATTCCTCCATGCACCCGCGACGGGCTAACAGGCACGCGTTTAGCCATTCTCCCACTTGCCCGCCAGTGCTGGCCGCATTGCTGCAGCCCCTCCCCAGGAGCGGGACAGCAGGAGTACACTGTCCCGCCCCTCTCCGCGTCGTGGTCCACCCGGAACACACAGGCGGACCACAAGCTTCGCAGGGGCCCATTGGTGAGGCGGTACGATCCCCCGCTCCCGTCGCCCCACGGACCCCTACTCGGCTTAGGTAGGAAAAGGTGGTGAGGTGCTCAAATCCTCCCAGCCCTCTCCGCCCGCACCTTCCTCCCGTCGAGTCAAGGCGGGCAGGCGGACCGCTCGATTCCATCAGGGCGGCCAGGTCCCTAAGCAAACCGTCGGGGGCCAGTATGCCAGGGCCCGGCTCAACCCAATCCTCCACATCACCATCCCTTGCGGGAGGTGAGACTCCTTATTGCGACGCAAAATTTCCCCCCTGCGTCGCAACCCGCGCGCACTACTGGCCGCTCACCCGTTCCCTCGCATAAAAAGAGAGATACGGGGAGCGACCCCACCGGTTGTTCCTTTTAGCTTCCCGCATGAAGCCATATGACTCATTGAGTGAGTCACAGACTTCATGGGTACTAAGCCCCCCCGCCACGACAAGGCAAGAACAAGTTGGGGGGGGGGATAGGTGATACCCTGGATTAACACATAGGATACTTTATATCTTGCTATTGCCCCGGGTACAGGAACTACTAAACTACTAAACCGCGTTGCGTTCACATAAAAAAACAACTGTTTAATATTCTTATTAAATTATTGCTTTTCAGTCAAGCCAACGAACAATGCCCAGCTTGTCGACACACAAAAAGAAACAGAGATTCAAAATCCTTTAAAGGGAAAGCTCTGTTTTGGTTTGGTAAGAAGCTTTATTTTTATGTAAAAGGGTTCGAACTAACTAAACTGAATATTATCGATATCTGTAAATGTTACAGATAATTTAACTTATAAATATCATAAATTCGTGTCAATATAAAATATATTAACTTACTACTTAAAATATACTAACTACTTGAAATTTAATTTATTTTTTCAGCTGTGTGCAAAATGAAGACTACACTCGGGTTAATTCTTCTAAATATAATTACAAACCAATATTGGGAGCAAAAAAATAGGATCAAAAATATATTTAATGATAATGGTATTTTATTACTGGGACATTTGGATGCAGATGGGTGATAAAATAATAATACGGCTTAAGAAAAAATCCCAATAAAATTGTTTGACTTTAATTATTTTTCATTTATAAATCCAAACCTTTACACTCGTGCAAAATATATATAAAAAACAAATTTAAAAAGTTATATTTTTATAGTAAAAATAACTGCAAAATTTTAAAAAATAAATTTTATGTTTTATGTTGTCCAGAGTTATGTCTACTTATACCTGCATAGTTAAATCATTCGTTTTAAAAATTTACCACTCTATCTATGTATCCGTATTACTATTTATCGGATAGACAGCTTTGAAAGTATTTTCAATAATTAGAAGCAGCCCTTGTGTTTTTTCTTATCTCTATGTATTAAATTTTAAAATAAGTTGAGATGCTCCATAATGTCTTTTGTCGGAAAGACGTGATTCAAAGACGCTTAATTTTAAATAATATACTTAACTACAACTTTTTAAGTCATAAAGTTGAATAATACTTAGGAATAATGGTGATAATTAATTTGTTTTTATGACAAAAATTATCTTCTGTATACACACAATTCTTAGAAAGATTATATTCCTGCAAGAAATAAAATAATAATAATATAAAGAAAAGCAACAACAAAAGTTCAAAATATATGCTTACTAATTGTTTCATATATATTTATCGGAGCAGGTGGACGAAAAGAATAATCAAGATAGTGAAAACTATTTCAATATTTGTTAATTAGTCGAACCTCCTTGGTTTATTACAATGTTTAAATTCAAACTTAAAAGAATTGTGTGGAATTTGTCAGTTGCTATAAAAACGTCAACATTGTGAAAAATAATCAGATATTGAATAACTTGTCATCAACAATCACCGTTATTATGATACTCTGAAGTTTTACTTATTAACAACCTTAGAAAGAGCCTTCATGAAGCAAACAATCACTACCTCGGCATCACTACAACTACAACGACGACACCTTCTGCGACATATTATATATTTTATTTTTCATCATTGAAATTTTTTCATTGATCAAATATTCTAATTACCTATTTCTTTATTCTATGCCTAAAACCATTATTGGTATTTTATGAATTTAACCTAATGTATAGCGTAGTTTAAATCTTCATTCTAGATATTGACGTAAAGCTTTATTTTTATTATTATGGAATTAAAAAAGGATTTATCTTAGTGTTTATTCATCAATCGGTTCATTCAAATTTTTGCAAAAAGGACCAATATCCAAGAACTTATTTCGACACTTCTAAATAAGAAAACTGAAAAATTAGTAAAATTACCGAGTAGTTCTCTACGTTTAATATAGGATATATCCTATCCTATCTTATCCTAGGTATACCTAGTTAGCTGTTATTATAATATAGGCGAGTCCGACATGACCGCCTCCTTTTCCCCCAAGGAGGACGCGGTATCCGTAAGAGGATTTCCCCCCGTCAAAAAAAAAATTATATTATAGGCTTTGTTATTGAAATGGCGCTAGAACGTCTCGCAACTTCGCAAGGCGCAACGTCACGTCTTTGTCAATAATAAAATATGACATGGACATTTAAAATAAACTACAATTAAACGAAATAAAGTGAATATTTGCCTACGTCCTTTTAATTTGAAGAGCTAATGAGCAGCAAGGAATGGGAAAAATTGCTCTGCCTACAAGCGATCTTTTCTAATTTAAGCTGGATCAAATGCCATTTAAATAATCAATTAATATAACTTTTCTTATTCCAAAGATTATTCTGAAGCCAATATCTACCAATATTCCGTTTATCAATCTATCAAATTTTTATTGACTTGCTAGAATTGAACGTTGAATACAACAGCTTCATACAGCTTTGAACATTCTTAACAGTAACTAAAATTAAATTCAATATTTGTTATCTTCTAAGTTTATGTTTAAATCACCTTTTTTGGCTTCAATTTAGCATTTTATGATCGACAAAATGAATAAAAACTACTGAACCCACATAATATTTTAAACTTAACATGAAAAGGAAATTTGACGTTTTTCAAATGATAATAAAAACTAGTAATTTTTTAATTAATTTTATTGTCACAAATTTGTTGTGTTCGTAACTCCTTAAGTCTGAAAATAAATAAGTAATTTATTAATATCTTGTATTTCAAAACAGTTGAGATTTATTTGATGGTGTTTGTTGAACACCTAATGAGGAAGAATATCATCTTATAAAAGAACAGTCTTCTTAATAAATTATTACTTTTTCAGCCCTTAAATGCCTTTAATTCATTACGAGTCATTTGCAAAAGAATAGATTTTGTACCACCACAAAAAACTAAGGTACAGTATATCTCTTTTGAGATGATATTGCATTTCGTTGAATGCAAACGAACTTGTTCCCATTTCTTTGGGGCTGGTTGGCTTGCTTAGCTTTGCAATGTTTCAAGGGAGAAGGCATACAAGTAGTAAAGTAAAAGTATGTAATAACACTTGCCTTTACTTAAATCCGTGAACAATTTCAGAAGGTTGATTCTGGTTGGTTACAGCTGCTTGTCTATTGCGAATTTCATCTGTATACAGAGATAAACTCATTTTAGTAACTTCATTATACAACACGTTTAATGAAAAAAAATTCACGTAGGCATAAACACTTACCATCATCGAGTCTTACTGGAGACCATGCTAAAAACAAAAATATAATATAATATGTATTAATTTGAATATATTATAATGTACTTTAAAAACAAAAATGTATTTTATTGTTTGTGACCTAACGATTTTTCATCTTTCTTTATGAAAATCACAACGAATAATAGAGATTTTATTTATTAATAGACTCCACGATTAGGTACTAAGATATGTCATTTTATAGACAAACTATTTACTTTTAAATCAAGCTACTTATCCAATATTTTAAGTAATAATAAAATATTTCGTCTTACCAGAGCATAAAATCATTGCATAACAAGCCCAAATGAGGAATGTCAGAAAAATTACTTTAGAGTTCATTTTGAATGGGTTGTTTGACTTTTTCTATACACCGTTATGTTTGTGCATATTTTTTAGATTTTCCCTTATATATAGTCAGTTATTATTAGTAATTCGTGACAAAGATGTTAAGTATATCACGAACATGTCTAATAAATTTTATGAATGATATGAATTAATAGTTTTACGACGCGACGTTGTTAATTTATTGTTTTTGCACAGATCGAACGATCGCAATAGTTATGGAAGAGTAATCTATAATATAAAAATTAAACGCAAAATTAATGGTAAGCGCATATTTCCATAACAGCAGAACCGATTTTCGTTTTCTAGAATTCGTTTCGATTCGTTTCGATTCGAATTCGTTTTTTAGAATACACGTGGATGTATGAGGACGGGTTTTAAGCAAAAAAAGAAATGGAAGGTGTAGGGTATAAGGTTAGGATTAGAACAACATGAACGAAGTCGCTAGTCTATAAAATAAAAATGAATCGCAAAATGTATTGGTAAGCACATAACTCGATAAAAGCTGACTCGATTTACATAATTGATTTACACTTTTCCTGGATTTCTGAGGATGGTTCTTAAGCAAAAAAAGTAGGTGTAGGGTTTAAGGTTACGGGTAGGATAGGTACAGCGTGAACGAAGTCGCGTCGGGACGTCGTAGTAAAATAATTAAATTTTTAAATTGTTATAGGTCGCGTCACGAATGTTTAGCGCTGGACGAGAATAGCTGCGCATCGGTAGTATCGCAGTCTTAATTGACGTATTGGTGCAAGAAAGACAACACGACTGGGGAACCAATCAACGTTCGCGCACCCGACGATCACGCGTCCCGCGCGCCTTGCCGTCCCCTCGATACCTTCGTTTTGACTTCTGAGCAGGTTTCGTTCAGCGCTAAAGATTCATGACGCGACCTATAAATGATAACATTAGTATTTTTTACTAATGTTAACAAACATCATACTTCTTTTTTTGAGAGTGATATATTTTTTAAGATAGAACTCCGTGAACGTGAAAACTTTTTATACAAAAAACAATGGATCACGGATTTATTCGGATAAATTTTTTTAAGGTTATTCGATAAATAGTGAACGTGGTTAAAGGAAAACAATTGCTACATAGGCATTGTTGTTTTTCTATGAATTTGTGTCTTTTTAAGTGATAAATTTGATTTCGGATAGGGTTGCTTTGTTCATAATACAAAACAGTGATTTTGTTAACCGTTATTTTATTTATTTATAGATTATTCTAAACAAATTTGTATATCTAGAGGTTAGAGCAACATCTGTTAAACTCAAAATTACTTCTTATAATATTAGAACTTTTAGACAAATTCCAAAATAAAACATAAACCATACACTTCAGGAAATGCCATCGATATAATTATATAATACATAACATTACAGGATTAACAGTTTCAGCATTTCCCCACCAAAAAAAGATAGCAAAAACAGCAGACGGCAAAAACCGTTTTAGACTATTTATCAATATTATAAATTATAATATATATTTTTTTTAATTATTTGTCTTGAAAGTTATCCATCATGTTTATATGAATTTCTTAAAATTATATAAGTTCATTTTAAAAGCAGATTCTCCACCGCTTCTGAAATAAAATTCGATGATAAGATAACGAGGACATCTATTCCTATATCCCAATTCAGTATAATCAAGATTTTATTATTTAAGAAAACGATTTTTATATTTTTATTACAACACGACTGGGACAACCAATCAACGCTCGCGCACCCAACGATCACGCGCCCCGCGCGCCGCGCCGTTACCTCGATACCTTATTTTTGACTTCTGCGCAGGTTTCGTTCAGCGCTAAAGATTCGTGACGCGTACTATACTTAGAATTGTAACAGGTAAACCGCGAGTCGTCTTATTTAGTTAAACTTTGCTTTAAAGAAAAGGTGTTGAGTGGATGTATTCCTTTATTATTCTGGTAAGGTTTTGAACTGGGTTGCCTTCAGTGTGTAACCAACTATAATAATACTATAGACTTTGACCCATGTCGAAAATTATTATATCTAAGGCATTAAATTTAAGAAGTTGTATCAGCAATTGTAATTTTATTGCATAAAACGTTTTTAAGATTCTAAGTAACTGTAAACTAGATAATATATAAGTTGCTTAGAGAAAACCCATGGGCATAGTCTCTTTGTGTTGCATTTTTATAGTAGGATTGGTTATAATATTTTCATATATCTATTTCATCATTCATATTTCATATCATAATTAATAATTGTCAAAATTGAAGGTGCAAAATGAAATACGAAAATAAATAACTCTCAATAATACAAAAGAATCGTTTTTAATATTTTATTGAACCGCATACAAAATTCTTCATGGTAACATCTGCTGCAATCCTGAAATTTAACAAATTACTTACAAATCATGCATATGAAACTTTTAATTAATTTTATAAGAATACGTGATTATACACATAATTAGGTTTATTTATCCATTTTCTAACTGTTGTAAGCGTAGACTTTCATATAAATTTTGACCTCCCAACCACAAATTATATTTTTTTCAATTTTTAAGATGTATTCTGCTATTCGGGGCGGGGACAAATCCGACTCTGTTTTTTATATATAAAAATGCTGAAGATAGGATTTCTCTCATAAGGCTAAAACTACTCAAAATATGTACACTATAAAGTATGAAATGTAACAATCAGAACTCACCGTGAAAAAAGTAAGCCTCAGTGATTTATCTCACTTGGTTGGTTTTGATTCGTATTAGCATTTTGAGTGTTGTGAACGAAATCCGCACTCAGTTCTATAAAAAATATAAAAGAAAATATTAAATATTTTATTCATAGTAAATAATATAACAAATATATTAATTAGTAGAAATAATATCGTTTTCTAATCGTATTACCTGTGCTATAAGCGACAGCATATAAGCAAGCCCATATAACAAAAGTTATTAAAATCACTTTAGTGTTCATATTTAATGTTTTAAAATCGAAGTAGAAATAAAATGTTTGTCGTGACTTTCTCCTTTATATACTGGTAAAATAACTTAAACGTGATAAAGCTGTAAAAAGACTATTGTTTTATACTTCAGTTAATATTTTAATTATAAGATATAATAATATTACAATTATTCTGTTGGACAAATTTATAGAATTTTAAATAACGCAAGTATAGTACGCGTCATTTATGTTTAGCGCTGGACGACAATAGCTGCGCATCGTTAGAATCGCGCTCGTAATTTACGTATTGGTGCGAGAAAGACAACACGACTGGGACAACCAATCAACGCGCCGCGCCGTTACCTCGATACCTTATTTTTGACTTCTGCGCTGGTTTCGTTCAGCGCTAAAGTTTCGTGACGCGGACTTTACCTACCCGTTTCTTTTGTCTAATTTAGATGACTCTTGAAATAAGTACTGACCAATTTAGGTTACTTTGAGAACTTTAGAAATTTAATTCGGATTTATTTATTCTCAAGTGAATTGTTATAAAACAACATAAATTCAATTCAAATTAAAAATTATATAAGTAGTAATGAGTTGTATTAAAGTAATCATATCGTAATTCTTCTTTAAAAACAACCTTCTGATTTTTGTCTTTTGTGTTCTTTCCAACTATTGATGGAACAATAATTAATTTATATGTAGACTTATATAATATAAATAAGTAAAGTTTGTGAGTTAGTTAAATTTTAAGGGGTAATTTCGGGATCTACTGAACCGATTTTAATAATTCTTTCACCAAAGCCACATTATTGCTGAGTGTCATAGGCTATATAAAAAGGATTGTTAACATTATCCCAACGAAGTAGGCACGGGTCATCTAGTATCTTACAATTATTATAATATATATATGTATATCTAATAATGATTACCTACGTTTAAGGTCCTCCGAAGAAAATAATAAAGTGTCCTTATTTTAATAAAAGAAACTAGTACTTTCTTAAACTTTATTGATTGTTTACAATTTATCCTTTTTTTCAACTGCTATAATTCCTGCAAGTAAAATGTTTATGAATTAAAATGTTTGTGAAATTTAACTTCGCTAAACATCTCTTAATATGATCATATTGGATATAAATAATATGTGCATACATAAAATATATTATAATATATATTTATTTTTTTACAGACAGGCAAGGCTTCGACGACTCTTTCTAGAATTACGAATGTCCATAGACGCAAGTGCTCACTTTTTACTGGGTACTAAGCCACCTAAATATAATTTGAATAATATAGAATTGTCTTAATATCTATAGGTACAGAAAGCCCTGGATTAACAAAAAGTAGGTGTACCTTTTATTTGTATATTATTTTTATTTATTTTATTTATTTATGACTCTTAGTTACAATATACAACAATAACATTTGTAACAGGCGGCCTTATCGCTAACGAGTGATCTCTTCCAGGCAACCCATTATTATAAAGAGAAAAATAACAAAGAAAATCCGACGGCGATATGCAATTGTTAATACTATTACAAATATTATATATTGTATAGAATATAAACTAAATATTTACATATATAAACATAAAATCGTACATACATACATAGATACATACATATGAGCATAGAAGTAAATTATAACATAATATATAGAATAAATAATATAAAGTCATAGATACATATAGGGTTCTAATTTGAGAAAAAGGAAAAACATATTCATGTAATTGTATCTGTTATATCCATTTATTATGTAGATTGCTATGGATTTAACTTACCAAGCATACAATAATGGACCTCAATCAGAAACTTCACTAGGCTGGTCTTGAGTTGTTATAGAGTTTTGTTTTTGGTCACCAAAATTTGCCCTCAGTACGTCTTGAAATATCAAAATTTATACTTCAGAAATTAAATCCTTATAATATTACATTATAAATATAAAATTAAAATTTACATATTATGTTTCATTGATAAATCAATATGTATTAAAATATGTTTTTGTTTACCTGAGTACGAAACTGCAAATAAGTAAAACCAAGTAAACAACGTCAATAAGATCACCTGTGTGTTCATTGTACTAGCTTAAACTTCAATGCGGGTAATATTCAATGTAGGTATCTTATACTTTTGAGACTTTCTTTTATATATTTTTTTACAATAATAACACGTTATAAAGCTGTTAATCATATCACGAATAACGTTTTACTATTCAGTAAAACGGTTTTGTTTTTTAAAGAATTAAGTAGGTATTTTATGTTTAATAATGTCACAATAATAATATAGAGTCTTAAATATATTAAAAAATCTCTCTTTACTTAAGATTAGATTAATTGAATTTTACAGGTGTATGAATATGAGTGAAATAAATGGTCTATCAGTATTACTAACTTCCTTGGTTCTGTTTACGTATTAATTTGTGTTTTTTTTTAATGTCCCATATTTTGTGTCGCATTAATTTTTATAAGCATCTCAATGTACAATAAAAAACGAGAAATACGTTGAAATAAACATGATGAAAAATCTGAATACAAATTTGTTTTGTTTTTGTTTGTACAATCAGATATTATCGTCCAGATCTCAGATCCAGATCTCAGATATCAGATATTATATAGTAAAAAACTCAGATTCACTCACTAATTAAAGAATCAGACAAAACATTTAAATTTTAATGTGTAAGGTGATCCAAGAATCCAGTATCCACATAGATCTTAACATTTCTAGTGTTCAAAGTGAAGTAATCAGAGTGAAAGAATACATTTGTTTAGACTTTCGTTCAAACAATATTAGATACAAATTATCTTCTCATACTTACAAAAGTTGAACTTTTACAAATATATTTGACATCTTTATAGAAAAGGGAACATAAAAAAAGGATTAATACAAGTATTTCTAAAAATCTTTATTAAACATAATAAGTAGATTACTTTTCCATCATCACGAGCCTGAAAAAAAACACATTTTATTTATTATTGTGACGAAGTGTATTGCTGACTTTTCAGATATTATTTGTTTCTCCTTTTCCTTAATTAATATTTATGTCAATAAAATACATTCACCACCAATGACTGAAACATAATCCATGCTAATATTATTAATGCGAAAGTAACTCTGTCTGTCCTTCTTTCCATCACGCTAAAACTACTGAACCGATTCGAACGAAGTTTGGTACAAAGGTAGTCTAAAGCCTGGGAAAGGACATAGGCAATTTTTTTCTTAAATCAACCCCCAAAAGGTTCCGCGAGGGGTTGAAACTTTTTATATTTTTACGCTTTTATATTAGAGAATTTAATATATATAAGGAATTCAATTCATGAAATTTTACAAATCTTACCGTTTTTAACCTCCATGTACTATTTCAGTGGGTTGATTTTGATTCGTTTGAGCATTTTGATTATTCTTCTCGTCAGCCGCTTTTATATCTACAGAAATTTTATAAAGCTATGAATATATGTCATGTATGAAATATCGAATTAATAATAATAATAAATAAATATTTTCAGGACATTTACACACAGCGCCATCTAGTTCCAAGCTAAGCCGAAGCTTGTGTTATGGCAACTAGATAACGGAATAAATTACATATACATTACTTTTCTTTTGTAAATACATACATACAATACATAGCAACACCCAGACCCCAGAAAAATACAAATGTAAATTACAAATATATTTTTTCCGGTGTGGGAATCGAACCCACGACCCTTCGCGCAGAAGGC
>JADANM010003811.1:5755743-5796097 GCA_026213755.1 Eurema hecabe | reverse complement strand
ACAAATCTTGCAAACAAAAGTGAACCTAATGCTATATAAAAGCTTGTACAGGTAAATTAGCTTGGAGAAATTTTTGCGTTTGTGTGTGTGCGACTGACGCCGGACTGCACGTGGCACCTGTGGACAGCTTAAATTGGTTTATTCTGGTTTTGTGCGTGTTTCCACTTTCCACTATCAAGTGACGATTTATTTATTTATTTTGTTTCGTTATTATTATGGTCATAACTTTTTACCTATAGCTAAAGAACGACACGATATTTTATTGTTTCACGGTAGTCGCCTTGTCGTTTGCTCAAGGACGTGAAATTGAATGATTTTTTTAAAAAATAGTTTTATAAAAATTGTTATAAAAAACCTTTTTCTTTAAAATAAAAACTTGTTTTTATCGAAAACAAAAATCAGAATGTTGCTAGGGATAAGTATTAAATTAAATAGTAATGTTAGGATATCGAATCATTTTTGTATAGGCTAGAACGATATAGTGGAAACGCGCTCTAAGATCTGAGTAATATACACACCTCTACATCTTATGCAAAAATTTCTTGAGACTAATTTCACTGTATTTTTTTAGTATGAAGCTTTCGAATAGGCCTTTGTGACTACAAATCTAACAGATTTATCTAAGGTAGTATAAATTTTATTAAAATTGCTAATGATATTATCTTACTTGGAAAAGAACATATACACATAGTGTATAGAGAAGATTCCAATATACTAGTTAGTAAAGTTTGCTATGCAGTGCTACCCAGAATTTGCTCTGGGCAGGGGTGCACTACATTGACGCTCCCCACTTTGAGTCATAAGATGTTAAGACTCATTAGCCCAGTAATCACGCTGGTTACTTAGGTCTAGCTGTTTGGCTTGGACGGAAAATGAACGGAAGGGTAGAACGAAACGGCTTCTGAGACAATCTTCTGAATTTGAAAATAAAAAATAAACTGCTAACAAGCCTAATACATAATCTACTAAAAAAATTAATACTCACAAATTTAAAATTAAAAAGATATAGACAATACGGTTGTGACTTCAGACCTTAGTAATTCATGTACTTTATATACATGTATATTGTATATAAGATCATCCCCAGCTTCAGATTTTGCTATTAAATACGATGAACACATACTATAGGTACGCCTATTTAGATATAGCAACAGTAGCCGTTGCCCGCGACTTCGTCCGCATGGACCTTCTTATAAACTTTAACACCCCACCCCTTCCCCTTTTAACCCTTTTTTTAGTTAAAAAGTAGTCTATGTTTTATCTCAGGCTCTAGACGATCTGTGTACAAAATTTCATTACAATCGGCTCAGCGGTTTGGCTGTGAATTTTTGCTTTTGGGGGTTGATTTTAAAAAAGTAGCCTATGTCCTTCCCCAGGCTTTTGAATATCTTTGTACCAAATTTCATTGTAGCGTGATGGAAAGACAGACAGGGTTACTTTCGCATTTATAATATTAGTATGGATTCACATTCTTACCTCGGTGGTAGTAAATTCTTAGTAAACCAAAAAATGACATTTACCTACCATGAAGTTCCAACTTCATAGAAGTAAATGAGGTTGTTTTTTTACTGTTATTATAGAAAAAACTTACTATTATATTAACCTATAACTATGATTTGTTTATTAACATACAATCAATATTCATGGTGATTAAAGTATTACGTTATTAAGTTGATCTTATATTTCACTCTTGAAAAATATCTTTGCATATAGATTAGTTAATAGATTCTACATATTTTATTAATTATATATTAAACAACAAAAGGCACTTTATGGTCACATCTTGTGTCTGGGCGTCAAAGAATATCGTCCCGGTGACCCAATTGATTGACGAGAATAAGCTTATCTTCATAGCGTAGACAATGTGCGACTCCAGCTCGAAATAGAATCTATACTAATATAACTTTTTTTTAATAAAAGTACCCCCACTTACTGCATATTTCACCAGTTGGCTGCTAGTAAAAGACCCGTCAAAATCGGTCTAGCCAAGTATAAAAAACAAATGGACAAAAAACATTAAAGAAATGTTAATAATAAAAAATAAAAATAAAAAACACTTTATTCACCAAAAGCATACAGGAAATTACTACATTATAAAAAACACAATTGAGCCAATTGGCGGCCTTATTGCTAGGAAGCAATATCTTCCAGGCAACCAGGCGGTAAGAAAAAGTTATGAAAGTAAAGTAAATAGATTAACGCGACAAACAAACATAAACATACATAGAACTACAACTATATGAAAAAAAGGAACATCTAAAGAGTCTAATGAAGATTAAGGGGAGGAGAGACTTAAAGAGAAAATATAAATTAATAATGGAGAAGTTTTGAATAATGTAATTTTGAGGTACGTACTGTATATAGTAAAAACGGTTTTTTATATTACAATCACGTGGGAAGGAATGATGTATCTTTCGTCTAACCCAAAGGGAGGCACCTCGACCATTCGAATCACTGACTGGGACATAGAAGTATACCGCATAGACCCTTAATAACTGGTACGCCGCGCCGGTAAGTGAAGCAAAACTATATTGTATAATATTATTTAAGTGTAAAAAGTCACGAGAACACTGATATGATGCGGCTTTAAGAAATTTACCTTAGATTAAATTTTAAATATTCGAAAATTATGAATTTTGACAATATGTGTAAGTAGACAAAATTGTCTACTTTGAAATAGCTTAAATTTGCGTGCTCATTGACGTTCTAGGTGTTATTTCCTACATATGCGTATGTTTTCAATACCTACTCCTTAACAAAAGTATAACTTTATGGTGTAGCTATTTGTAGGATAATTAAAATTTTCTCAATACTACAGTGCACAGTTATATAATCCTAATTCAAAGTTAACTATTGCGAGCAAAAAGGCATATATACCGTCGAATTGATTAATCTGCTCCTTTTTTTGAAGTCGGTTATACTGATAAATTATAATTATATCTAAATAATGAAATTATTGAAAATTTGTTATTTAATACAACAGGATTTTTTAAATAATATTTAAAACAAATGATTTTTAAAATTTATTCAACCATGAAGCATTATTTCCATCATCTCGAAGCCTGAAAATGAAAAATTCAAAATACATTTTATTAAATCACAAAATCAAAAATATTAACTATAAAACTTTATTATTATGAAATTCAAGAGTAAGATATATTTTTAATATCCAACTTATATCTAGAAGAGCATTTTAGAAAATAAATTGGATAGCTAATTCTCACCAATAATAACATCAATGCAATATTTCACTTGGTTGGTTTTGGTTCGTAACAGCATTTTGAGTATTCTTGATGGTATCCAACGCTATATCTGCGGAGTTTAGAAAGTTTTGAAACATTATACAGGATTATACATTTTTTATTATTGATTAGAAAAAAGTGTTCCGCACAGCAGCGACAGCACATATGCATACAAGTCAAAACGTTTGAAAAGAGATTAATAATAAAACCAACAAGAAAAAAGAGATAGACGGTACTCGTATTGTCCGGAAAGCAATCACCTTAAGGTACGACATCTTATTAAGATGTTTTTTCATCTTCAAAATGTTGCGCTTATAATATATCTATTCAATATAATATTGAGAATTTAGGAATCATTATATTTTAAATCATTTAATAATAACAAATAATATTAAACACGTTATCAGACCTGTGCCATAAGCGACTGCATACAAGCAAGCCCAGATGACGAATGTTATTAAAATAACTTTATTGTTCATTTTTACGTAAATGTATGTAAAATTCTTATTCTCGTTTCCCTATATTATACATAGTTGAAATGACTTAGACGTGATGAAACAATAAAATTTAATACTTTTATTTTCTTTAATTATACAAATATAATAAAGTTATATATTTTTGTGCAAAGCCCAATATATGCATAGTTTTAACTTTTAAATTATTATATAGTTAGTATATTGAACACAAGAGAAATCCAAAAGACATAGTAAATTGCTTAAGCAAGGATGCCATTAATTCACCATCTTGTATTCACTAATATGTAGCATGTACTACGAGATACCTTTAAAATTTAAATAGGTCGGATGAAGTCATTTTAGAATGTAGGTCGGTGACAATCCTGGTCGTTTGTCGACTTAAAATGTCTAAGAGATATGAGAAGAATAATTTGCAACAAATAAAAAAAATAAAAGAAAAAGCAGTATAAAATCAGTCACGATGATAGTTTAATGCAAATATTTTATAACCTAATAAAAATCGAACGAGTCATATCACGACTAAACGTTATTTTTAAAGTATAAATACCAAAGGTTAGAATAAATTTGATATAGTTTAAATAAAGTATCTCTACGTTACATTTCAACAAACGATCAAAATGAACGGAAAAATCATTTTTGTTTGCCTGGTTTTGACATGTTTGATTGCAACAGTAGTAAGCGAACGTAAGTTCAATACTCTATACTTTAAACCTAATACTTTTTATACATTAAAAACATTTATCAAATATCTCTCCTTTCTCTTTATATTTTTGAACCATCCTTTTGTGTTTATTTTCTTCCAACAGTTTGTATCGAAATACAAAATGTGAAAATTTTCAAATTACTCAAACATAACTGTAATTCTATAAATCTTTATTTATTAATTAAAATGAATTTTAAATTTACGTCATTAATAAAACTATTCACATTATAATTATTTTAACTGTAACACTATATTTTTCATTTCACAGCCCTGGCAATGCCGGATAAAACAGGTATTTTTTTTGTTTCTTAAGAGTTATATTTTATTCACTGGAAGTTACTTAAAAAATTTACATGTGATATGTGTTTCTGAATTTGCAGAAGCTGACAATGGTAACCACGGTCAGTTAACACTTAATCAAGGAAATGGAGGAAACAAGGGTGGCATAAGAAAATACATCTCTAGAATAAGTACGTGACTAGGTCTTGACTTGAATTACTACATAATAGCCAAATACTGAAACTCAAATCAAATTGAATGACGCCTCAAGTCTAGTTATTTTGATACGTATGGCGAACTATCAAATTAGACCGTTATAAGTCGTACTTTAATTTGAATAGTGTTTCAGTATGACATATATCTTTAATTATATTTTGTTTATAATAATATTTTTTGTATTAAACAGTTTCGTGAAGGACATAGAAGCCGGAATACATACATCGAGAACAACGGGTGTTGTGTAACTTAATAAAACTTTAATGAGATTTTTTTGTTTTTATAAATCCTCTTGATATAAAATTTTACATCCCATTGTATACATAAATTTCGATAACACGGAAAGAACAAAGTTGTTAATTAATAATCATTATAAAGGAATTCTAAAGGGAACCGTAGTAAATATTATGTATGTAGGTTGGTACGTCAAGTGTCTAGCCTGTTTTACAAAGCTGCAATTGACCAAATTTTAAACAAAGTTTACTCATTGAGATTCTTTATATTATTTTTGAACATACTTTGTCTGTGATGAAACACTTTTTTAACTTTTTTTCTTTGCTCAAATAAATTACTCTTCATAATATTTATTCTGTAAATGTCACTCAATGAGAATCGTGGGAAATCTCAACCAAATATTTGTTTCAGTCACGACAATATCATTATTAATATATTATAAAAGTTACACAGACATAAAAAAATGTGTTCAATTTTCTAAGTGTATTTTTTTTGTTCAGTGCATTTTATGTATTTATGTATATTTTTATCTAGTATCAATGTTATCAGATACAATGGGGTCGTGACTCGTGACAAAAAGCACCATCACCACAATCGAATTTGACTCCCGAGACCATAAGCTAAGCGTCTGACCTAAGCTATGGTCAGAAGCTAGAATCTATGGCGGGCCCATTGATTAGTAGAATCCGTTCACGAATTGTTAAAGCTATAATAATAATGCTTCTTGGAACAGTTGTTTGGGAAAACTTACCTACTTAAAATATAAACTTTTTGGGTCTTCAAATCGTATGCAGAAGAATAATGTAACAGATATTCTTAATTCATTTGTGTTTCTTAAAATTAAGCTTAAATTTGACAGACGGATTGATATTTTTTAAAATTAAAGGATACTTCTCCTAAGTATTAATGGTTTTCAATTGTTAAAATCGTATGAAACATTGTGTATTAGTTGTAGTAAACGCTTCTAATGCACACAGTTCTGAATTCCGCGCTCGATATTTCTTTCAGGCGGCATAAATACAACTTCTCGATATCAATCATTCGATCGTAATTCCTTTTGTTTCAGAGGAAGGTTACATCCCTCTTATACTAACATTGTTTTGATATAAATATAATAAATACTATACTACGATCTATAAATAACTTATGACATGTATTAGCACACATAGACATGCATTGGCTATGGGCTGGCGTTACTCTTACCATCAGGAGTGCGTCCAGCTCGTCTCCCCTCTTCATAGTATAAAAAAAAACATAGCAAAGCTATGGAAATAAAAATTATGTTAATGTAGATATATTACATTCAGTCCTTTTTTTTCAAGATTAATATGAATTTCTGTTTTAGTTTTGTGTAAATCTAGTTGAACAGCTCCTATACACATTCCAAATAAAAGTTCATGCTAATAACGTTGACTGAAAAAAAATATATTTAAAAAAATATCCTTCACTTATAATGTATCGTCGCTACCAAAGATGGAAGGTATCTTAATAATATTAATTAATTAAAAAAATGAAAAAGATTTTACAATCGTTATCTATGAAAGGTTAGGTATATATAAAATAAAAACTTTTATTATTGATAAGTTATACATTGAAGTCACGATACTCCATTTAATTATTGTAGGCAAACATTAATTTTATACAACCATATTAAAGTGAAATATTATTTAGTGCATAATATTTCACTTCAAACTTCAACAAACATGTCTAAAGCAATAATATTGCTATTCCTTATAAAATTTATTAATATTACTTTTGCTGCACGTAAGTACCTAACCACCTTCATTTACTGATATTCTTCATGAATGTATTTGGGAGAATTAAAATAAAATTGTGCTTTTCTTATACCATTCTAGAACAACAATAATTATAGTACTCAGTGGGCTACGGCCTGTTTTGGTCAAAAATAAATATATAACTTTATGTTTTCACAGAACATAATTTTGAGGATACGACAATACAACTTGTTCATATATTTTTGTTTTATTTTTGTTATTACATCCATACTAATATTAGAAATTCGAAAGTAACTCTGTCTGTCTGTCTTTATACCACGCTAAAACTACTGAACTGATTAGAACGAAATTTAGTACATAGATAGTCTAAAGCCTGGAGAAGGACATCGGTTTTTTTATACCAAGAGTTTGCAGAGGGGTTCAAACTTACTATAATTTTACGCTTTCACGGCCAAACCGCTGAACCGATTGTAATGAAATTTGGTACACAGATAGTATAGAGCCTGAGATAAAACATAGGCTACTTTATAACTGGAAAAAGGGGGCAAGGGGGGGCGGTCAAAAGATTATATGAAAGTCCACGCGGTCTCATATATGTTTCTAATTCTATGCAACACAGTTCTCTATTGTATTATAACTTTATCTCTCCCTTTTGTAGCTAAACCCGTTATATTTGATTCTTATAATAATGGATTGTCAAGAGGTAAGAATTTTATTCATATATTTTTCAAGAAATACTAACTGCTTCTTGCCGCTTTAACCGTCAGGTCCAGTATCCCTTTTTGGGGAAGGGAAGGATCTGAAGGTAATAAACTATTGGCAGTTTATAAGATTTTCTTTTATCTGTAGTTTCTATACTAGCCGTTGCTCGCGACTTCGTCCCCGTCGATTACTTTTTCCATTATTTCTTTGCTCGTATTAGTCGCAGCTTGATGTTATGTAGCCTAAAGCCTTCCTCGATAAATTGTCTATTCAATAAAAAAAAGAATTTTTCAATTCGAACCAGTAGTTCCTGAGATTAGCGCGTTCAAACAAACAAACAAACTCTTCAGCTTTATATATTAAGTATAGATGGTGACAAATTTAACACGGTCTAAAGTGAAGCCAATTCAGTGTAAAAATCTTTCTCACTCACTTTTTTATAAATTTTTTGAACCATTGACCAGACTTTTAAGTTGTTTATCGATTGCTTTATATTTACAGTCAGTGAAATAAGAAGCCTTATAGTTGGCGATGGGCCTGATATAGATATTACTAGTATCTCTAGCAGTGACAGCAGTGATGATATGTCTTCCGTGTATAGACCTTTGGCGGGTCCTTTCAGACTCATGAGCATTTTTGTAAGTTGAATAAATGCAAACATTTTTTTTTATAATATGAAGAGAGGAGACGAGCTGAACGCACTCCTGATGGTAAGAGTAACGCCAGCCCATAGCCAATGCAGTGCTACCCGGAACTTTGCTATAAAGCCCAACTCCGGGCAGGGGTGCACTACACCGACGCTCATTGTAATACATTGTGAAATTTGTGATGTCTTTAGATAAGGTTTAGGTTCTTAATCATATTTCGATACTAAATTTTCTTTCTATTGTTACATCTTGAATTTATATTTAGGAAAAACACTTTACTAGTTCACTTCGACATTCTAAATCAATCTCTAAAAAATCTTTGACTATAAATATTCGATTTTTTATACGAAATTTAGTAAAAGTTGAAGAACTAGTGAAGTTTTTAATTATTAATTGTAAAATGTTATCAGTCTGTAGTTATTTTATTCGTACAAATTTTTTAATGGAACTAAAGTTTCTACAGGTGGAACGAATGTCTGTAATATTTGCTAAACATTTTTTCTTCCAGAAAAAAAATAGGGATTAATATCATTGTTAAAAGAAGAAAAGTATTGGCGAACCAGAAAACAATTATTCCTTCATAGACACAAAAATAAAACCTATGTTATAACTAATAAAAATATTTTGTTGCTTTATTTCTAATATTATATCCTTGGGGATTACTATAGTAACAAATAATTACAAACACTAACACAAATAATACTCAAGATATTAATATTAATATTCTTTGAGAATTTAAGAGATATTGGTACAACAATATTTCAATTAACTACACTAATGTATAAAAGAAATTATATCGAGCCTCTGATATTTGAATGCAATGCAAGATACATTTTAAATAGAATATCGTGACTACTCTCTCGTTTCTCGTTAGCACGTTGAATTTCGTTTATTCGACGAAATGACGCATAGATGGCATACAAAGGAGCTCTTCGGTACATCTGTGGAGCAAAATCTAATTTGCCTTTACTACATATTTCCTATTCTCTGAGGATTATGGGATTGCGGTCGTTTCAAACTATTTTATGCCAAAGAAATAGAGGTTTTTACCCATGTAAATTCGCTTAACCGCTCCTTTGCCCATGTTTTAGAAAAGGCGCTATCATTTTCATTTAATATCCTTCTAGATTTTCTAAAAAAATATATTCTTTCTAGAATCTACTTTACTACATTTTTATTTTACATTCGCTGTTGAATCAACCAGCTTTATTATTAACTAGCTGTGCCCGCGACTTCGTCCGCGTAGAATAGTTATTTTGAGCCATTCCATTCCAGTACAGAACCATTCCAGCAACCAATTTATAAGATTATATACCCATTTGAGAGTTAAAGATTGTGTTGTTTCTTTTACTTGTTGGAGTTATTCTCGTAAAGATACCGCATCCTACCTTAGATCCGATCTTACGTGGAGGTATAAGCATTCATCCACAAGCCCATCGATACCCGCCGCTGAAACTTCTTCTATGGTGATACCAAAGTAATTAAAATCGGTTATTCATAATTTAAAAGAAAGTTAACGTTAACACCTTTTTAATCCTGGACATACTATGTATAAACTAAATATCTTGTATAATAAAGACGAGGATAAATAAGAAAAAAACAGGGTCTCTAACATTAATATTTAATTTACACATTCATATTGCATACATAACAATCATACATAAATAATGTTTAAGCTGTACTAGTAGCCTCCTGGGTGGACTACGATGCAATAACTTCGCACATGAGACAATAGAAGTCTTTTAGGAGTCTAAAACAACGTATTTACAAACGTCGAACTTTTTAAATCCCGGTTTTAAATCCCAAATACTTGCCAGAAACACTATCTAAGACATCTGTATGAATCTGTTTGCGTGTCTTCTTGTTTCAATCTTGTTTCAAAGGATGATACGATACAGACGAATTTCATTTTATTGGGACACCTTTTGGTCTATTTTTTTTCGGGTGCAACTTAAATGTATTATATATTTTTTTAATATGTACATCTATTTCGGACTGCTACAAAACGAATCTCGCCAAGAAACGCAAAAAGTCAATACAATTAACATAGTTACATAATTAATGTTCTAGATACGTTCTTATATGATAATTTCTGGTTACAATCGTTTACAAATAATAATATCGTTTATAAATATAAACAGTTTTAATTCGGACGACCGCTTGTCGCAGTGGTAACACAGTGCGATGCTCTCTGCGAAAAGGGTCGTAGGTTCGATCCCCACACCGGAAAAATATATTTATAATTGTCGGGGGTCTGGGATCTGCTACTTGCTATGTATAGAACAGAATGTATTGAATATGTATTTACAAAAGAAAATTATGTATATGTAATTAATTCCTTATCTGGTCACCATAACATAAGCTCAGCTTGTCGTGGGATAGCATCATGTATAAGTATCATGAAGTATTTATTATTTAATAAACATTTAATACAGACTAAGCTTATAGGTAAAACATTACATGAAAGTATGATTAAAAAATATATAAAGTGTAATATTCAAAAAGCTTTTCACATTGATAATGACATTTAACATATTGTGATAATAAACCGACCAATTCATAATTTAATTAGCAAGTAAAATTAACCAAAATCTTTCACCACATCTTCTTATTCTTATTGATTTTAGTTGTTTTAGTACTAAAAACACCACACATATCCCTGTCTTAAAGGAAACCCTACACTGAACACTTCGTAATTAATTTTAATGTAATCAGATTAAAAGATGTGTTGCTAACTCTAGTGATTTCTTAAGACAATGTGATTACCATCATTTAGGTACTTAGTCATTAGTGCAATCGCTATAATTAAACATATATTCAGAGCGTGTTTTTTTATATCGATAATATCATAGATCTGTTACAGTACAATTCATCATTACCTTAACATATATCGCATAAGTTATTATACAAAATTAATATTTATTATATCGAAGCATGTATTTACATATTTTTTACAATTGTCAAGGATATAGAGAATTATTTTACATAATTATTCTAAAACAATCGTGAGTTT
Source organism: Eurema hecabe (assembly GCA_026213755.1). NCBI lineage: Eukaryota > Metazoa > Arthropoda > Insecta > Lepidoptera > Pieridae > Terias > Terias hecabe. The sequence continues at coordinate 5,784,849 of JADANM010003811.1, read as the reverse complement.
TTTTATTAACTCACTATAAATATCTTCTCCCGAAGTATCGACTTTGAAAGTACCTCGGAATACCGGCACCTGAAAGTTGAAATAAACTCAATCAGTTTTTATTCAGTATTATAATAATAGATATAAAATAAAGTAGAACAAGGTACTGGCTTATACAAATAAAAATATAAACTAATATAATATGAACACAGTTTTTGTATTCATTGTGTTGTATAAATGTCAAGGCTGCTTAATAGCTAATTATAATTTTATTATTAACTTTTAATTCATAATTTATCACGCAACACAACTCATGAAGTTTTCTTTTTATTCTTAGATATATTGAAAGTTCGTTTCGACATAATTTTGGGGTGGAAATCCCTTATGAAGTGTGAGCGCGATTGTTTTGGAGGGCGATACCGCTTGTAGCACGCGTGAATTTCACAGTAGCGGAGTGAAATGCACAAAGTTTCCTTTTGTGGCGTTTCTCATAACTTGATTTGTAGCTCAACCCTTCAGTCGAGTTCCGGAGTGGCGCCGCCGCGGCGAGACGCGACAGTTCCGACTTTATAGCGATGCCAATGATGTACGGCCACGACGGACCGTCCCATAGTAAAAAAAAACTATTTAATTTCACACTTTATACACACTTAACAGAGACATAACAAAAAAGATACCAAAAAAATTAAAAAAACATGTAATTGGCGGCTTTATCGCTCAACAGCGATTTCTTCCAAGCAACCTTTGAAACAATTCACAATAGTAATAAGGTAATGTATACAATATTATACCATAGTAATGATTTTAATAGAAGATGCATGATTATATAACAGGCTTTCATCTTTCTTTAAAAAAATTGCCAATATATAGGTAAATATTATATGTCGCCTTATATAAAGCGGCGATGCTATAGTAGTCCTGGTAGTAACTAAGGCTTTCGATACGTCAATATAAATAGGTAATCCAAGAGATCCAAGATTATTTTATATGCAACATAACAAATTTTAATCAAAAACTGAACTTGGATTCTCAATGTAATTTTAATATTGCTTAGTTTTTAAAATGACATTGGGCAAACATTTTGTAATTGTATTAAAAAGAGTAAAGATTAAATTTATTGGAATATAAAATGAGATTGCCATTTTAAACTAATTTTATTAAAATTGTATTTTTTACGAAAAATATGGCCACCGTACTAGCAGAGGGCACGCCTTATGTCAAGACGTCGTGATACTTGTATCTGAAATGTTACATGTGATTTCTTTACCTTTTACAGAATATAAACTACAATGCACATTCGCGTTGGAACATTTTTCTTCTCTTCTTATTTTTCAATTTAATTTTAAGAATAAATGCATCTTCGTTGGTTGTTTGCTATTTAGTTTCTTAACGTACTTTTATTACACAATTTTAACATTTCTTGGTCCAATATATTTTCTTATCGTAGAGTCAAGTCCAGAGTACCTTCATTCAACTAGGTTATATTATATTGGTAGGTGTGTGAGCTCTTTTGTATCATCATGTTATTATCAAAACAAAACAATTAGGCTTAGCGAAGCGACGTGAATTAATACTAATTAAAAAGTTATGAAATCGAATGAATGTACAAAAACAATTAAAACAAGATATTTCAATTAGAATATATTTATAAATAAATTTTATTCACCAGTCAATTTTGAATGTATATTGTTAGATTTACTGCATTTTTCTACTAAAATTTTGACAGTACCGTTCCCCGGCAATCATCGACTCCTTAATGATTTGTGGTCCTAATAAAATCGTGGTACACATTGACATGTACGTGGTACGGAGACATTACAAATTAAATTGTTTAAAATCGCTCACAAAAGTTTATCATAAGCATAATCAACGACCTCTTAGATATATTAATTTGATCAATTGCGATATTTCAAACAACTGAACATTATACAGTATTCTTTGTGTGTCACAACATTTGCATGATACAAGAACCAATTAAAATGATAATAGTTTTAAGTGATCGATTTTGTAATTCGTTACACTGCCTTACGAAACATAATTACCTACGAATTTACTGGGTCTTGGTCATTAATTAGATATCTATTTTTTGATAGTTCTTTAATAGTTTTAGTATATGTATGAGTAAGTATAATATAGTATAAGTATATATATAGTAGGAAAGGTTTTAATATAAATTGCTGTATTCAACCATACTTACTCCCAAACTAAGTTTAATATTATATACCTTAACTTGGAGGAGGAAAAAATATAATGACTCACAATTTTTTTTATTTATTAAAATATTTTACCAAAAGTAAGCCACTAGGTATTTCTTTTGGATAAGTAGTTACTGGAAAATATAGAAAAATATAAATGAAACATACATATCTTAATATATATAAATCTCGTGTCACAATGTTTGTCCTCAATAGACTCCTAAACCACTTAACCGATTATAATAAAATTCGCACACCATATGCAGTTTGATCCACCTTAAAAGATACGATGTCACGCGGGTAAAACCGCGGGACACAGCTAGTTATGCTATAAATTACTCTTTTTCTTTTGATTATCAGGATTCTACATTGTTATTATATATAGCCTAGTTGCAAATATGACTTGACTTAACAGAATAGCATACTACCTTAATATAATTCATAACGAAAGCTCGTAGGTAGCTGAATTATGTATGCAAAAAATGGATTTCTTCCTCCGCAAATTAATTCAACACACACGGGAATCCCTTTTACAAGTGCAAACGTATAAATATTCATTAGACAAATAACAAAGGCTCGGCTAGGAAATGGTAGAGGCGGATTCAATTAATGCAAGTCCAAACTCTTTTATTAAATCATAAAATGCTCGCGTCACTGACCTCCAGCCTTACTTCTGATATGTCAATTTCATAATTAAAATTCGTTTGACCGTACCAAGAGGGGTTTTGGGGGATTAAGGGCAACCAAATTGAATGTTCGCCGCTCGAGTTAACAGTGAACCCAAAAGTATATCGAGAAATTTCGCTAATGTAATTAAAAACAGTTGATTTTAATAATTGATACACATTGTGTTTTATTCTAATTAATGAATGAATTTTAAAACGAATTGAATTAATTTCGGAGAAAGGTAATGGGTATTTTTGATATCGAAAAGATATTTGTATCTATCAATCACTTATACATAAGTGTTACATATTATATTTAACAATAAGCTGTAGTAGTCGAACTGTGTAAGTTTTCATATTAGATTCTACATAATAAAATATTTCAAAGATTAGATAGGTTTATTTGTATTTTAAAAATAATTAGGTCGTGCAAAACGGAAAATATAATAGTCATTTGTAAGTACCGGTATATTCTATGTTCTTTGTCCACTGTGTCAAAAAATGCAATTATAAATATGTACATGTATCAATTTTTAATTATATTACTAATTAATATTATACGGGTAGTCGGGGAAAACTCCTTATAATATTAGGATAACGCGAAAATATTATCTTACAATAAATATTGCACTAGCATTTACTAAAGACTTCAGAATTTTTTTACCTACAAACTCCATTAAACTACACACGACCACTTTGAAACTGCATCAGTATCGTTACAATATATTACACATCATATTGATACAGCTATTACGAACAACTCAACTTGATAGATCATTTATAATTTGTCAATTATGATTAATGCGGTTACCGAATAATTACTTAAAATGTATCTTGATGAATTGTGACAATCTAATTGTAGGAAGTCTACTGATAAATCACGCTGATCCGGCATTTTGAAGGTCATTGATTTTGCGAGCCGGAACCCCGTTGACGTGGTATTAAGTATTAACCCACGGGCAAATAAATTCAAAATCGACATTCTTTTATCATGTGTGTTACTTTTTATTAGACGTTAAGATATGGACAGTATGTTGTGTATATTAACTCTTTGATATAGGACTTAATAAATCTTTGTATGTTAATTCTAGAACAAAATCAGTCTAAGGTTTTTATTATTAATTAGTCATTATCTATACTAATATAATAAAGCTGAAGAGTTTGTTTGTTTGTTTGTTTGTTTGAAGGAGCTTATCTCAGGAAAGGCTAGTTCATTAAAAAAAGAAAGCCATATCAACCTTTCCATAATACTATTATTCCAAGTCAATCGTTTTTATATACAAAACATGTTATTGTTTAATCAGAACACATAATAATGTTTAAAAATCTATTTTAAGAATTAAGACAACGATTTAGAAGTTAAAAAATATACCTACGTTGGTTTATACTTTATATACATTTTGCATAACATTAAATTATTTATAGATACACGAGTTAGATGTAAAAGTAACATAACCAGCTCGTTCTAGTTTCCAACAAAGGAATCCACATCGCATACTCGAACAAGGATTACTAATGAAACAGGAAACAATTCTTAATATTTATTGTATGAAAAAAAAAATTTATTTACATCGGTCACAATATTTACAGCTGTACACACAACGAAAACAAAAACATAAAATACAAACATGCATGCATATCTACAAATACAAAAAAAAGACAAAAACCAAAATGGCATCGAGTTTATGTTCTAATATAATTCATTACAACATTCATATCTCGACATTCTATTGCATCTATAATAAATTACAACACTTCATATACAATGAAAATTAAATCAACAACTATTCAACCGTAAAATAAGACAATGACACTTCTTAATAAGTTAAGAGCTTGCGTAGGAGATGTGAAAAACAAATCTAGATTTTGAAAAACGACTTACTCTCATACTATGAAGTTCGAAGGAAGTTAAAAGCCTTTGATAGACGATCATTGTCTTATTTAAGGTTGTTGTAATATTTTCTAACTAGATTAGCTAACAACGTTTATCTGCCGTATGGTTTACCTGGGAGAGGCGGTTGGAACCCATATCCAGAGGCCCCGGGTACTACGCCGCTGGTTTGGGACGGGTCGCCGGGTGGAGATGGAGGGAATACTACGGGACCTTTAAATAAAAAATTAAATGAAATTAAATAAAAATCACGTTTCAGGTTTTGTGGATTATTATTATTCGCATTATGACACTGGCCAGAGATGCACTCTGTGGAAAAAAAACACAATGTAAATTTTTCTCCAGTATCAATGGTTTTTCAATTTACTTAGATTAATAGTAGCATTTAAAGTAAGGGGTAATCATATTTATTATCATTATACATCACACCATTCAAATGAGGAATCATTGTAATGATATAGTTTACTTAGTTAAAAGGAGAAAAGAAAAAAAGAATCTTTATTAAAACAAAAACACGCATAATATCATTATGACTTCCAATTTTAAGATTCCGCAAAATGAAATGCATAGATAGCATCACGTATTTACTACATACTAAATTGACTTTAATATAATTTTATTACGACCTCTAAAACTCACAAAAGAATTCGACAAACATGAAGTATTATGCTTATATTGTGGCCTATTAGCGATACTTTCATTGACCTTAACAAGATACCTTACAATTATGCGGCCGGCAAATAATATGTATACAATCTATTTATGTAGTATAAATAAGTCGTTATATGGCAACATAATGGGGTAAGTGGGTGTAATGATACTGTCAATTTTGGCTCAAGGATTCGCAGTTTAAAATTGTGACAGACGTTTGAATACGTTAAGTCATCAGCAGAACATACTAATGTATTAGGCATTGTAGTATCATTACAAATAGATTTTAACGTTTTTAAACGATAATTTTTCCCTTAAACCTCCTCTTATTGTACAAATATCCTTTCCATTTTCGTTTTTTAAAGTCTGAAAATGTCTGTCGGCAAAGGAGGTAGCTTTAGAACATACGATAATAATAATAATATATAAGTCAGAATTACAGCTCAATTTTGTAACAAGGAAACATTTATCATACAAAGATATTTTGAAAGGCGTTCAATAAAATTATATAAATCATATTTAATTGGTACAAATTAACGACAATTTTAATTGAATTTTATACCTTATGAAACAATTGAAGGTCGTCTCTGTTCCTTCAGTTACTAAATATTTTATTTGTATTTTGAACAAGGTTGTTCTATTTTTCTGTACGTCCAAAAATTGTGATGAATTAAAATAGCAGCATCAGTAGAAGATAACACGAAAACATTATATTAAACTAAAATTTCTAGAGACCCCATTTGTTTTAATAATTGGGTCAACATACAAACACATATACATAGACAGGTACTACCAAAGTCCCTTCGTTTTGATTTATCCATAGTCAGATAAAAAAATAAAAGAACAATTTCAAAATAATTTATTATTATAACCTATGTATTTTGTATCGACGTAATTCACGTAGTCCGTGCGGAACTGTTAGTCATTCGAAATAATCGTTCAAACAGGATAAGATTAAGCAGAATTCTCAACTAAACGCGGTCATTTCCATTATCATACTATATCGAAATACTATAACGTGCCTAACCTTTGTAATAAAACGTGAATGCAACTCAATAGTCAATACTGAATTGACGTTAGCTTGCTACCGGCAGTTAAACAGTATCGAATAACCAATATAAGAGATAAATAATGGTTTCATTACTAGTACTTATAAAAAAAATTATTAAAAAATCATTTCACTATCACCATTATGTCAACCCGTTTCAAGTTCAGACTTAATATATTAATAAGAAGTTTAATGAATTTATTAATATGATTTATAAAATTAATATTCTACATTATATCTAGGTTGGAATGCCCTTCTTACGCTTATTACACAACGACATTGAAAACCTAGGGTCATGTGGTTATTTACCGTAACAGCGTACAATCGTGATACCTTAATTAAGCATCATGTACATGAAACAATTATAAGTGATTATATCTCTTACAACATTACGAAATATTTGGTAATAACATTACTTTGCTTTTGAACATTCGTGTCATCTTTGTGATTATTATTGTTCTAGCTTGTTTATTTTTTCAGTGTGAAAATCCCTATTTGATTTGGATTAGCCTCAAAGAAAGATCTAGGGGTTATATAGGTCTTCTTCCGACCAAAACTGCACTGGGTTTCGTCTTACATCGAGTAGGAGTCACGGATACCTTCGCAGACTGTTCTACTATCTAAGTTCGGGTCAAAATTCTTAAATCGACAGTGACCTGATTAACATAATTTATACGTATTTCAAGGTAGGAAGCGATATAAAACAAACTATGCAGCGATTATGCTTTATTACATTTTCTGCCAAAATCATATAGAATACTAGGCACGCCCCTAGATTTAACTTACAGATTCCATACGGAAAAACACCGGAATCAGAATTATCGTACGTGCTTATCCACGTCTAATCACTTGCATGCAAAAATTTAGCAAAATCTATTGAGTATTTTTTACTTTAAAAAGTAACATACATGTACCGTACATTCAAAAAGCTTTCGCAAAAGTATGAGTACCTATGCAAAGTAAGAAGGTAAATTTAGATTGACTGTGTAACCGGTGCTGAATAATCATTGCGGTTAAGTAAAGACCGTCTAATTTAATGCGATAATCAACGCGTTGAATAACGACACTTTGTCCGTGTAATCACAGCTGTAACGCTTACTTACTTTGCCTGAGATCCTAACGATATTGCATCACGAGCATTTACTGTAACTAGATTACTAACGTGCCTTTAAAGTTTTGTGTCATCTGTAAGATTAATCATCGTTTCTTAATAGTTTTAGAGCTATCCTTTCGTTTAAAAATGTCTTTTTTTTCAGGGATAAAACCTCTGGATACCGCCTTATTTTATTAAAATCTAATGGTGTTCCTCTGCGCATGCGCCTTGGTACAATAGGGACAGACTCAGTTTACATTTTCCTAAAAAATATCCAACTATTCGTCAATAATATTTTAATAAATAAATGCCAGAGTTTATAAAGATGAGCGGATGTTTGCTACTCTTTCATGTTATACTTCTAAATAATGCTACATCTAGAAGTATAGCGTAATATAGTACGTAGATTAAACACTTTTTATACTATTTATTAAGTATACAAATTGTCTCGGAAACAATACTGCAATAAATCAGACTAATAAACTTGAAGATTATCTACGAATAATTATAGTTTTAACAATTTATAGATGTACAAATAGGATACTATAAAATATAAATATCAACAATTCCGAAGCGTGTTCACGTTACTTTTTGAGGAATTCTTAACATTAGTATGAGTGTTACATAATAAATTCTTGCAACAAAGGGACAACAGAGGCCTTGGCGATTAAAGCATGTTACAAGAAATCACATGACTTATCCTTATATACTTCGGATATTGTCCATTCTTCGCCCACGAATGAATTTATAAATATAATGCCTAGCAACGTCTAGTACCTTTATAATATGATGTTTTAATAGCATTTAAAATTATTTTTTAGAAAATATTTTTTAACCTATTATCTATATATAAATCTTAATTTTTTCGAGGAAGTAACACTCCTTGACAGAAAACTAGCATAAGGTTATGACATCTTTAGTTATATCATCATTACCTATGTTTCATTTCCTCACTTAATCACTTTTTTTTGTTTTTCGTTTTACCAAAAAAATTCCTTACCTATCATATATATCGTCAACATATATATACAAAACATTTATACTAAATTTAATGTTAATTGAAGGATGCTCATGTTTGGAACATTTGCCAAACCTCAGTTTTTGCTCGGCGGAGCATGATTTTGTCATTATGGGGACCCTCACGAATAACTTCGTAGAGTTTCATCAACATTTGCTTCTTAGATATATATCAAGGTAAAGATATAGATCTATATTTAATTTATAAAACAAAATTCGGACGTTATATGAGTCGTGTTAGTTACATATTAATCGGTAACTCAAGAACGGCTAACCTGAACTGGTTAAAAATTGAAGGAAGGTAGCTAACAACCAGGAGAAGGATGTAGGATAATTTTTATCCAGTTCCCAGGAAGAAAAAGTGATATATTGGTAATATTTATAAGTCACAGAGAACCAAACGTAATGTTGTATTTAGTTAAGAGTGGTTGTTAATTTTAAAAAATCATTTAAATCTGCTTTTGATTACCTCCAAGGCAGAACAAAATTCGCCGAATCACCTTGTATGCTATAAAAAAGTTGGAAGTAAACATATTAATAAAAAACTATTTAAAAAAGCTCACCCGTGTTAGCTCTAGGGTCCCTCGCAGATCCGGACAGCGCATTAAAACCGCCCCCGAATGACCCCGCGAGATATCCATCATTGAATCCGAAGTACTGCGCTGATGTCAACATCATACACGCACTGAGCACTAACGCCTGAAAACAAGGAAACGTCTATTAGTATAGCAAATAATTATCAAGACTTCGACTTTTTTTCGGGGTCTTTTACAGTCTATTTAATATATAATACAAGTTCCTAGTGCCATCACTATACTAATATATAAAGCTGAGTGAAATATGTTGCAAAAACGGGGATTTTTTTTGCGCGCGCTGCGTATTTTTGTTTAAATGATCTATAAAAATGTCCGCGACAGTATATGTCTATCTTCTAACATTATCTCACTATATTTTTTTGTTATTTGGTAATCTAATTTATTTGTACAAGAACACTTTAATGTATAATAATATTCTTAAAAGTCGCGAGCTAGAGCTAGTATAATATAAAACGAAGTCGCTATATGATGTCTTAGTACCTATATATTGGTACAATGTATATAATATTGACCATAGATCTTTAAAACTACGCAGCGGTACGGTAATAAATATATAAATACATAACAATAACGCCTGGACAAACCACAGTTATTAATATTGTATTGAAAAAAATACTTCATATAATTGCAAAACTATAGAAATAGTTAGGTACACTGATAAAGACCTAGAATAAAGGAAAAGCTAGAACAAGGACGTTGTTAATTTAAAAGATATTTGCTCGTTTATGTAAAGTCTTACCACATTTTAATTTATATAACAGCATTCAACGTTTTAAAGATTGCAATAATATTTAGAAAATAAGGCGATTACATTAACTTTTATCAATACTAAAATTGAATACCAGCAGACTAATTATATAAGTCGCCTTAGCAACCTATGAATATTTAAAAGACCTATCTCACAAATATGTTTTGTGAAATCGAAAACTTTCCCTGAAACATTTTGTTTTTTATCATTAATTGCTTTAGCACTTTTTTGTCGTGTTGCCGTGATGTCGTGAAGTCGGAAAGACGAACGAAACGAACAAAAAACTATAATAAAAAATCTAAATATTTAATAATCACTGAATATTTCGAAGAATAATTTAATTAAATTAAACTAATCATCATCAAAACCTTTATAGCGCTATAAATTGTAAGGACGTGTTGAACTGATGTTATCGCATCAAAGCTTGCGAACCCATTCATAGATAATAAGTTGCTAAACTATACAAATTGTTATTCAAAGGATTTATGGTATTGCAAAAGGATTAAGTGCTGGAAATGTGGTTTCAGCTCCTTTCTATTTTATAGATTACTGTTGAGTAATACCGTCTAAAATGTGGAACGGTATCTATAGCAAGGCCCTGTTAATTCCGGTAATAATATTTTGAAGGCTCAAAAATATTTTTATGTATCGATGAGATTTGTTTAATACTACATAATAACTCTCATTCTTATTACAATCATTAAGAATCTATCGGAATTAAATAGTATTAAACAAAGTCGCTTTCATTTTTCTGTCCTAATGTATGACTAACTCTTTAAAAGTACGCAACCGATTTTTACGAGGTTTTTATAACAGATAGAGTAATTGAAGATAATGGTTTACGTGTATAAATGGGGATTAAACCGCAGAGCTTGGTTAATTGATTATCATCAAGAAATATTTCGAAAATTATAAATATAAATTTTAATGCTATAGCATGATAAGTATGAATGATTAAAAAACAAGTCAATTAGGTATATAACTTTTTTATGATAAGCTAAGCTTAACATACTAGCTATACTTGTGTACGGAATGTCCGAGCCCACATTGTCAATCGACACGGAAATGAAATAATCTGCATAATATTTTGTTAAATAATAACATTTTCCTGTTATTTAATTCACAAGGACTGCATCTAAATACTTAACTAGGCCGCTTTAACGCGAATGTAAATAACACAGGAAGAACGTATTAAATATATATTTTAATAATGAAACAAAGTCGTTATAGTTGAGACTAGCGAACCGCCCCGGATCGCTCGCATATATTATGCATGTACATATTATGTAATATGTATTATGTATATAACCCTGCCTCTTGAATCACTCTATCTATTCAAAAGAACTGAGAATCGGTAGTTAATTTATAGTAGTTTAAAAGATACCTAGGGAAATAGGGACTGAGAAAGCGACATTGTTTTAGACTATTTAATGATGAAAAGCTGTCTAACTAATTACGGGTTTGTGGAAGAGTCCGCAAGAGCACCCGTGAACTCAGACGTTTAGCGGAACAATGATATCAAGTAGGTTTAAATACGTTAGAACTTTTTTTTAATATAGAAAACAGAGAAAACGTTATCCTGCTTTCCCTGCCCAGTGGTTTGTGATTTTCATGCATGCGTAAGCACATCCCCATACTAACTTAGTTTACTTTAATTTAACTCCTGAATCAACTTTATCAGACATTACAAGGACCTATAGTAGGCGAAATGATTAATTTTCTCTACTAAATCGTAAAACACCTATAATTTCATAGGAAACCGAACAAAAGCTATCAATTGCGGAAACACTTAACATAACATACGCACATGTAGACTGGTTTAGAACCGAAACGGGTGCCTGAACTTGATATGTGACCTCAACAGAGGTCTGTACGAAGGCGGGCTACTTACGAACTCGATACGTGTGTATTAGTCACCAGTCTCCACGCACGATCGAAACAATAACATAGGTACTATTGATTTCCGATACGAATGCATATTAAGTAGTAAGTATTATCTTAGTAAGAGACTTCTTTTACTATATATATCGAAACTTTCTTTTTTTTAAATCTGTTACTACGTATATGGTAAATATTTTACTAATAATAACGTGATATAGACTTCTTCGGGAATTTCTTATTTTTCATGTGCATATTTTTCGCGTTACCCATTTTTATTTCGACGAACAATTTCAGTTTTAACACTATAAAGCTCACATTACCGCTCCATTGTAAATAGAAGATACTAAACTAATCAAATTGTATAGACTAATTTTATTGCTGATTAAAAAGCATAACTAAATATATTTTCCTTTTAAATCAGTTGCTTTTTATTACATATAAAAAACGTTGCTGTATTTGAATGTAAAGAGATTTTTAATTAAATTAATTTAGTCTTAAAAAAGTTGAGACATTTCCGCAATAATAAAGTGTACGATATAATTTTAATAGTGCTCTAACAATAGCACGTAGTAAAATATTTATTTCTTTCGTAACAACCTGTAAAAGAGCTCATTAGTGTTATTGGTACTTTAAAACTTTTTTGCGCAATTTTTATTATGAAAAGTTAAAATAACGTTCATAATTTAAAAGACTAGTAAATTTGAAATCTTACAATAAGAATGTGTCTTCAAACTTATCGAAGTTTCTGTTAAGAAATTAGTACATTAATTTATACACGAATATATCGTTTAGAAACTGACAATTAACAATGTTTTATAACGTACACATTTGAGTTCTATATTTAAAATGAGAGTTATTCGAATGTCAAAAGACCTTTACCGTTACCATAACGAACTATGGTGACAGCGAATTCTATTCTCTATGGTACAGAAGACAGATAATAAAATAGCACAATACATTGTGGTCTGTTATGTATAATGAGATGATAGTGAGCTCGTTAGTTCCTTTACTGGAACAAGGTTTTGTTAAGTAATCATTTTCATAAATTCTTTAACGTACATTCTCTATGGCTATCCTGACAAGGACGCTTACGTAGACGATGACAGAATCCTAACGGTCTCGCCGATCACGCACTTAATCTAACCGTTGCACAATATAGATGTACGCATTAGAATATTTCTTGGTTAACGTGTGTTTGAAATAAAAAAAAACTTGCATTGCAACACACTTAGAAAAAGGGTTAAAATGAAGTAATTTAATCTTGATTTTGACAGGGGTAAGTTACGCATTATAATATGCCTGTATTCACAAGAGAAAATATTCTTTTTGTTATATATATACATCGAATATCTAGCTCTGCTAAACTTAATGGCCATAAGATCGGTATTTTGTGTATAAATCGCAATACAAACATAAAATGATCAAGAGTGATTACAAAATGAAATGTTATTGTAACAAAAGCTAGACTATATATATTATCTGTATCCTATACTTACACGTGAAAGGCTTACAATACTTACAGACTTCAGATTTACGAAATCAAGTCACAGAAACTTACTATTATTAGATACTACAAATGATTAATTATTATACTGTAAAGACTTTTAGATAATAACTGAAGTTAATTCATCAAAATGGCTAGGCTACATGCGTATTTTACTTTTGTTTGTATAATTTTTATACAAAATATGTACCTATATCCTAAAATTTACAATTCAATTAGCGTTTAAGAACAAATTCATATCCGTAGAGAAAATTATTATAAACAATAGTAAATGTGAATGAACTTATGTTGTTTGAAAACGAACGATTCAAAAATGCAAAACGGGACGGAAAAATCGTCTTAAATAGGGTATTTTTTTCAATATTAATATATGTTGTACGTATTTTATTGTTGGTCGCAACATGACAAATTCATATAATACTTTTGTATGCATATTTCGGACGTAATCACTCAAAAAAGGGCCACTCTTAGATGCCACAAACGCATCTATCGTGATCACACACGCGAAGAAACCGACTCAACCGTTCATTGCTACATAGCTCCACTGTGGACGTTTATTGAATTTTTATGCCCTTAAATATTACATACGCGAGAAACGAGGTGTAGGATGTTACGATAGTATTACGACAACTGTGTCAACTATTAAATCATTTCACTAACCTATTGGCATAACGACAGGTTATAAAAATCCTTCTCTTAGATACGAACAAAATAGCCGTATTTTTTGGTTAACAAAATTGCGCCTTAAAATAACGAAAGCGGGGCAGACAACGTCACACTTAAATAGAAAACGTGCATAACAGTGACGTCATGGGACTTCTCAAATAAATGTATCTATCTCCTTAAGTTTTTAAATAAGAAAATAAATAAAACTATCTACTAATTGTCATTAATCTATCTTACGGATATGACATTTATAGTCGCCATCCTAATTAAAACTCTCATTTATAGTAGAAATCAAATAGTAATTAATAACAATAAAATGTTATAAATGTTTCTATACAATGTTTCAATTACATAAAAATATAATTGCAGCACAAAAGATTACTAAACAGAGCAACTAATTACCATAACTAGTTCTTAAATGACAGTAACGAACGAGCAAGGATAGTAAGAAAAACGTTATTGCATAATAAATATTAATTGAATGGATCTCAACAACAATATATCGAAAGAAGTTCGCTGTTATTTTTATTGATCGTAAATCATATGTTAAATACATTCTTGACTTCAAAATAGAAGGTACGTACGTTGCTTCGTTATATGCTTTTAATTAAAAACAAATTATTGTTAACAAAACTGAAACGTGTCTCGCAGTTCTATCATAATCAATTTAATGGTAGCTATTAAATTCACAAGTACCTTATTTACAAGCAAATTGTAGGCTCGAAATAAAGTAATTCTTTGACAGGCGATAAAATGTGTAACTACTGCAGTTATTTTCTGTTACAAAATGCCTATTAAATATTCAACGCAATGTGCATAGGAAGCGGGCTCTTACAAAACCTAAAGAAATTGCCTCTTACTACAATAGACTTGGTCATAAAATACATACTAAGTAGAAGTAAAATACGGAATGGAATGAGATGCGTCTTTTACTACGCGGAGTTGAAATTTCTTCAGTTCTTTTCGTTTTTAAAAGACAATGTAAGTAGGCATGATGATTACTATTTAAAAATTAAATAAGGAAAGTTCGTGAGCGAACTCAATTTCTTACTTTAAAATAACAATCGATGTTACTTTATAATTACTTATAATTAAAAAATAAATTAACGAATGTGTTGCCAGGTGCCTCGATAACAGTTGAACCGAATTCGGTAATTATGTGTTTGTTAAATACTAAATAGTAAGGGGTAATTTGTGGAATATACTTAACCGATTTTAAAAATTCTTTAGAAAGCTACATACCAATAGAAAGCCAAATTAATGCTGAGTGTCATATAAAAATGAATCTATAATATGAAAATGAATGGCAAAATGTGTTGGTAAGCGCATAGCTCCATAACAGCTGAACCGATTTACATAATTCTTTTTTAGAATACTCCTGAATGTATGGGAATGGTTTTTAAGCAAAAAAATGGTAGTACAGCGTGAACGAAGTTGCGTTGGGCCGGCTAGTAGGCTATATAAAAAACCGAAAAGGATAATTAACATTATGCCCAACGAAGTGGGTACGGGTCTGCTAGTAGGATATAAGATTACAGATAGGGTAAGCAAGCGCGAACGAAATCACGTCGGGACAGTTACTCGTAGGCGATAATAAAAATGTATTATTAATGATGTTGTTCTATTCTGTTGTATGCAATACAAGTACGTATTAATCATTGCCTATTTATTACAAACTCATGCCGGATATCCTTACTTTTATCGAAAGAAATGTAGGTCAAGTTTTAATTTAGATTATACAAAAATTACGATATAGGTACTTAAGGTCTCAATAACCTTAGGACCCTATATTTAAATTAAGCGTATTCTTAAAAAAATAAAACTAAACAATAAAACATATTGTTAATTGTACTTATATTCTCACTTTTCATAAAATTTCAATTTTATAAAATTTAATGTCATAAAAATAATTTACGGATTTAGCTCATTAAACACTACCTAACTTCAAACGATGATAACAATCGCAGTTAGTTGTTAATAGAGTTATAAATTAGATCTTTAATACAATTATATTAAATTATAACCCCAATAAAACGACTACAACATAATAGAAACATTATCAAGGTTGTACTTATATAAAATGTTTAATATATTATTTACATAAGGAAAATAGGATAGATTTGATGTCAGTAGTCTAATTCTGTATGAAAGAAAATTGTATTTCAATATGCTGACAATAGGGGAGTCAGTCATTGCCCTTGAACGCTTTCGATACATTTCAGACTCGATTCTAAGGACAATAAATTAACTTTGTGTCACAATATAATAGGTAAGGCCGGTCATACACTTCGCTTTGTCTCATCGTGTAATTGATTTTCATGGTTCGTTAAACAAGAGGCGTAAACGTAGCGTAGAGCCGTCAAAAAATCTAGGCAAGATTAGCAGTTTATTGAGAAAAAAATCTGGGATTTGTAACTTGTAAGGGACAGAAAAATATTGCAGACCATTGGATGTTATATGAAAACACATGGGTTTTTGATCCAGTAGAATCTGCTTTTCCCCATAGAACGCAGTTATGAGTGCATTTTACCACCAAGACTAAAAATCTTAAATTGGTTTAATCTGAATTAACAATTTACTTGTATAATATTACTTAGAATTATTACGCAATCTATACAAATTAATTTAGATTCTATGAGCCTCCTAACTCTCAACATTAGATTCACGTTCCAATTTCGAAGACCAGAATGACGTATATTCAGTTCGTTCTTTGTTTGTTCTTATGCGGCACAAAAGCCGAATTGTTTCGTGTTTATGTTCCGAGCTAGGTCTAAATATGTAGGTGCGGCGTAAACTAATAGTTGTGTAGTAACAAAGTACTTTAATCTAGGGTCAACCTTCGTTATGTAGGTAACAACATTGACAACTTAACTCCGTCCTGTGATTAGCAAAGATGTAGCACACGACAATTATTATACTGCGTACCTATTTTTCTTTGTTTGAACGTAATTACATTTAACAATCCTCTGATCAAACGAATGTTTTAAATACCTTGTAGTGTATACTTTTTACTTTCAAAACCTTCAGGCTTTAACACAATTCACCAAAGTGTCGTTACAATCAGATAAACGCTAACTATAGAAACACAAAAAATACACAAGCAAACACTCACTTTTGAATGAGATTGTAGATAAGAAAAAACAATTGCTACCAACGTAAGTAATTAATAAAATAAATATTCACAATACATATAAATAAGGTCCTCGTAAGCTGTTTTTCTGCTCACAACACATAAACAAGTGAAAAAGAAATCTTAAATATTATAATTACTGGAATCAAAAACGCGGATGTTTTTGTAATTTACGAATTGTATTGCATAACCTGAATCGTCATTTAACAAGTGCACATATACGGTGCCAGTTTCTAGTAAATGAAGATTGTTACCTATGGGAAACTATGCTTTAACCTTTCTAAAAAACCCTTATTTAAAATGTAAAAAAGATCTTATACGAAAATTAATATTATTGTTACCTATCGTTTTTTAATATGATTTGCAATGATGATACAAACACAAATACACTAACAATAGAAGTTGTTTTTTGAATAATTGTTTGTTCAAAAGTTTCAATGCCTCTTAATATTTAAGATCCTACTCCTGGACACGAATTAAATAAGTTAAGTATAGCATAGGTCACCTATGTTTAAAGTAAATATGCTGTTTAAGAAAACTCGTTGGATAATGTGTATACTATATGACGGTTGGATTTAGCGGGAAACCATGCCCTAAGGCGGGCACATAGTTCGTGTGACGTAAACTGGCGATACTAGTTATACATATGCGACTGCGACAGATTTATAACAAACAAGATTTGCTGAAAAAAATAGCACTTAAGCTTCCATTACACATGCGTGACTTTTTATAACCATTATTTAAAAAAAAACAATAAGCTGTCATATGCCAACACTATACGCTACATCAAAGTTAAGATCACAATTTTTACTATTAATTATTATGACTGTATTATAATAATTATAAACGAAAGCAAGTTGGAATTGTTCGACAAGGTTTAGCTAATGAAATGAGGACAATTTTAGTCAGACTTACCGTAAATAATTGAAAGTCTCTAACGTGCAATCGGCAACAAATTAGCAATCACGAGTTAGACGTTTAAATTAATTTGAAAACGATAATTCACGTCGTTTGCATACATTATAGTACTGAACTCATTTTTCGATTCTTTCAAGTTTCAACTAGATGATTACTGACGGTAGTTGCTAATTTTATGTCATAAAAAATAACGACGACTCCAAAGTTAAATACAACTTAGGTCTGTTTATTAAATAGTTATTTTATTTTTCATTGATGTAGTAATAGGTACCATATATTACACAATGTTGACGCGGTTTGTGAAATCTTTTTTTAGTTTTTCTCTAAGTTATTGAAACCGCAAATATTTTAAACAATTTTAACATAATTTATTATCTACAAGTAATTGAGTTTTTTTGGCTAGCAACAAAATTAAAAAAAAAATGCTATAGTTTGGTCGCACGTCTGAGGACTGGCTGCGCAGACGCATTAACATACTCGAACTCATACGTCGCGCGTGTGCCCGTAAACCGGTATTGAACTTCCGCCTTCCGCGATAAATATCGCTTATTTTATTAACGATTTTCTCATATCGTTTGGAAATTTTTAAATTAAAAGTGTACACCATACAAAAATTTGAATGCTTTTATATGTTTTCATATTTTATATTGTTTATAATGTAGGTAGTAATTAAACCATAAGGCCAAAACACCAAGGCTAGACGAACACAAAACATGAATATTACCCATTAACAAATCCTTTCTTTCCTTATTAAATGTCACGAACGATTATTTACATATTAAAATACATAACAGGTCAATATTAACATAATATTAATTTACGAGCCTGCGAAGATACATAATGTAATATTTGTGCGTAAATTTATGAAATATTAGGTAAGGTCGCAGTCTATGTAAATACCTATCCAATGACAAGGCCTCAATTGACATTAAAGTTGTATGAGTGACCATTCGCCTTGACTCCTATACGAGTAAGGCCACCGGTGAGAATTGAGAAAAGGAAGTGCTCAAAATCAAGAAATTCCCCATTCATGATTACACGATCAATGAGGCCTTTGTTTGAAATTGAAAAACGTTATCTTTGTTATAAAACAATGAACAATTATTCGACACGACAGAAGGGCTTGACTTTGGATAACAATTCTATATAACGTCTCTTATATTTTTTATCATAATCGACGTCAAATCCGAAGATATGAAATTCCACACGCAAATAAAAAGGAACATTCTCATACTATTTCATATATGCGTGATATACCAGTTTCAAGGGATAACATTTTTTTTTTAATTTTCAGTTACAAACACTTAAACGTAGACCAAAATTCCATGATAACTAACCGAAATAAAAACATACAACAATAAATTTAAAAAATGAATCAAGGCTCTTCGAACTAGCTACATCATCTACATCTACATACGCATTTCCGTTCATTATAATACGTCACGTTTTTGATATTAAACTAACAATCTGTTTATGTTTCAAGCTATGAAGATGTTAATAAGCAAGAATAAATGGTACGCATCTTGCAATAGCTTCAAATCGTTTGAGGGCCACCATTCTACACGCAAAATAGGCGCACATAGTCGTCGAGTTCCGGACACTAGCCCGTGCTTATTACTTTACTTACTTACTAGCTTCAAATCGCTCTCATGATACTACTAAAGACAATATTTTAAAAAGAAATAATCTCTTAATATCAACAAAGCTTAAACACCGTTCCATATTCATATACAAGATTGTCAAATTATGTTTTTTGCGTAAAACCAAAATATAATTAACTGACCACAAATACTTCGCATACTTCAAATAACGCTTTCTATAGAAAATAAATATCTTCGTATGCACTTTCTGCGTTACACAAGTGTTGCGACGTAAGAGTCGTCAAGTCTATTAAATAATAAATTCTTACTATTTTCGACGCACACGTAAAGTGACAAGGCTATATTGTCGCGTGTTCTTAAAGACATTTGTCCAATGTTTCCGGAATGTTATCATTTCATGGTTTTAGAACAAGGTTCTACTATATTTGAGGACAATTATATTTTACGTAAGAACTAAGAGTTTAACGAAACGTCAACGACGTATCGTTTTTACTTTATACATATAATGTAAGTAGGTATAGTATGAAAATAATAAAATATTGCTACTAGTAATAAATATTCATTCTCTAAACTTCTAAAGCCCTTTCGTATGGTATTTACTTTTGCAAAAAACTAACATTGTTTGTAATAATCAGCATTCCTTAAATGTAATTTAAATTTTAATATGATGATGAATCAGAATTGCCATATTATCAGCTTTACCTACTTATCAATTAAATTATTTTAAACATAAAAACATAATTTGAAATATAATTATAAAGTACTCATTATTTGAATGCGCCGTATTGTTTTAACGCACTGTTGGGTTTACCTTGACAAGTATATTCCGATTATTGAAAATTAGCTACTAATCGGCAATCAACTGAACAATTTTAATAAAAAGATAATATCTCACGTAATTATTGCTATATGGGTCGTTCACCCACTAGCCGTGGAACTGTGGAGGTCGCTTTTTACATACATATCTCGGTCACGAGACGATCAAGAAGCTTAAGTACGAGTCGCCGCAAAACGCCCAAATTGCTTATTCATTTGATACGATAATAGTCCCTAATGTTAAGCCTCAAATATCAAAATTGCATAAACATATTTACCACGCATGCCGTACTACAACACTGCAATTACGAGAATCCATCATGTACATTGTTTTACTAATACCGGCTACACCTTGGCCGTAATTAATCTTGTTCTTTTGTTTGATTCATACTCAAATAATGACCGAATTTCGTAAGACGAATTGATTTTTTATGTTCCTTTCTTAATAAGGAAGCACAGTTGATGGTGTAATAATTATGAGAGCAGTGTAAATAAATCATAATGATAAACAAATAAAAGTTACGCGGTGATAGTAAAAAAATAGCAAAACATACACGTTGAAGATTTTTAAGTTGTAAAAACATTGCATAATAACATAAGTTTATAATAGAGATAGACATTAAGATAAGGCGGATGCACACCCGGAATTTACGATGATATTCAATTATTTTTAAACTGTGTTATTATACTGTATACAAGTACAAAGTAGACTTAATGGTACAACTTACTCAGTCTGTTTGTTACAGACAAATCGGTTTTTACATGGTTAAACCGCGGGCACACCTCAAAAAATATATTCACCTAAAGCTTTGTTTGCTAATACTAAAGACTTCAAGGGACATAAAAAATAGTTAAAAATTCTTGATATGAAAATTTTCCAATAAAGGCTTTGTCTCACAGACGGTACAATATTTGCCATAAAAATCGAAATGGATACTGCAATTAATAGGTGTTCAAGTGATAATAAAAAGATTTATTCTATATTGGACTTTAAAAGAATATCTATATTACGACAATTATCGTCAATGCCTGCATTTGTATAAATAGCATAAGGGATTTTAAATGTCCGCCCCACAGATTCGAATTAAGCCCAATGGATTAAGGAAGTGTGTCGGATTAAATAGAATCACATGGTCGCATTAAGAAATTAGTTCTAAATAACCAGTTTCAATCGAGTCACGAGCTCTATATTATTGTGTGCCTTGTTGCTATACAGCTTTGTTGTCTATGACTTAACGATAGTTGACAAGACGAAACTAAAGGACCATAGACAAACGTTCTAACTTAATTCAACAAAAAATATCTTTTAATTCGAAAATTTAAATGTTAATTGTGATGTCAAGTCCATTCAACTTTAATTTACGAATATTAATATTTCAAATAAAAAATATAAATTTAAATTTTAATTTCATATGGCGAGTTTTGATTTTTTTTATCCATAAAATTCATAACCACTGCCAATTCGGCATAAGGTAAAGTCCAGAACGTCTTATTATACTATTTAATTTGAGTTTTGGAATATAAATATTTCGAAACAAAAAATATTTTTTCGTAAGTTAAAATATCATTAGGTACCTTTTGGAAATTGTCTTACAGTTAATTAGTATTGCATATAAATTTATTATATTTGCTTAAAAGATAAAACAAATAATATAGAATTAATCAATAATATCGCCGTATCGCCAAATATTAGCCTCTCTCGTACACACAGGTATTGCATAAACGCGGAACCGTTATTAATTGGACATAACATTCACATGTTCCTAAACTAAACCTGTCGTTTCGCACTACCACGCTAATTGAAAGCTTTTACCATTTTTTATACAGTTTTACGATGACTTCACGTATATTTGTTTACCAACACTAATATGTATAGAACTATTTTTTAAACTATATGTATAGTTATTCAATAAAATAAGGGGTGGTATGCCATAATCATACTCGAAACAATGTCAGTTCAATTGACTATAAATTTTATCTATAATTAATCATGTGAATTTAAATTATTCCTGTAGACATTGGCGAGGGATACTTACAATTTTAAGGTAGCAATTCATTTCGGGAACCGTGTATGCACTTCACAATCACTAGGGATCAGCGCACGCGCCTGTCCGCTGCGGCCGCGAGAACTAACTCGAAACAGCTGAATTCTGCCGTCTGCAACCAAGGTGGTGGTACTAAGTCGATACAATTACCAATTCCGCTCACAAACATGCGTTCGAACGTGAAAAACGATTCGCGGGGATGTGGAAACTATTTCGCAACGACCTTGACAATCGGGTCGTAACTCGTAATTCAATTCATTCGTTTTACGTACTCTAAGGCTTTGTAGCGGGGTGTTGTCGGCGTGAGATTGTGTCAGGTTGTAAGCGCTTCAGCTGCGGTTTCCAGTTATATAGGACAGACGGCGACCTCCAGGTAGCTGCCAATCTGATCCATTTTATCATTGGAGATTACACCGCAAGTCGTCAATAAGCTGAGCCGAGACCAATAACATTTGCATTTCATCGTGATCCAACACGTTTAAAACAAGTAAGTTTATATAATCTAACAGATTTTGGACCCTAAATGAAATTTCTCTTCTTACATTTAACACTAAACCATGAGAGTTATAAAAATTGATGACTTATTCGAGCTTGGCCTGGCTTGAAGAAATTATTTTTAAAAACTTAGGATTAAATTGAATAAAAACGATCTGAAAAGCAATAAATTATATATACCTATTTTAATATTTCACTCATTTCAATTTAAGTTACAAAATTTTATTACGTTAAGCAAATTTATCTTAATCAACGCAAATTATTAGTTTTGTTTGAATATTTCAGTCTAGACGTTTTTCTTTCATAATATTTTTAGTCTAGTTTTATTTTAAAATTTTTGTGTTACTAGAAACGTAATATTTTTCTTTAAGCAACGATATTATATAACCAACCATTATCTTTAAAATCCTAGAAACAAATTTCTTAAAGGAAAACCTTTTATCTTTTGAGAAGTAGCACAAACACATTAATTTTTTTATGAAACAAAATCTAAATGTTTATGTATGTAATATATAATTTTCTGGTTATTGAACACATGTATAATCTTAATATATATAAATCTCGTGTCACAATGTTTGTCCTCAATGGACACCTAAACCACTTAACCGATTATAATAAAATTTGCACACCATGTGCAGTTTGATCCAACTTAAAAGATAGGATAGCTTACATGCCGGTATGACCCGGGAACGGGAATTACGCGGGACACAGCTAGTTAATTATAACCTCCTTGTGTCCCAAAAATATATTAAAAATACTACGTATGTAGAATAAATAAAACTTACTACTATATAATTCAAAATTTATGTAAATATCTTACAAAGTTCTCAACCAAAAAACTAGTATAAAAATTCGATATAATAAAAAAAAAACTCGCAGCTTCATTGTCACAATGAGATTATCAGATAGTCGTATTATTATAATAGACTAATTAGACGTTAAACAATTTCATATAAAACTTTTAATAATAAATAAAAATATTTTATCATAACTCACATTGATAACAACGGCATTGTTACGTGCAAGCCTTTTAAAGACCTCGCTTAAAGATAGTAAAGTCATTGAATTGAATGGGCCTAATTTTTGGTAATGGTAATTAACTTATTTAATTCAAAAATATTTTCTAGGTATGTACTAAAACCGGCGTTAAAACCGGCTAAGTGCGAATAGAACTCAACCACCGACGATTCAGTAAACAAATAAATATTGTAAATTTTCTACGTCAAATTAAATTTTCTTACGTCTTGGCAAAAATTTCTGGTAGATTGGAAGTAGGTTTTTTGTAGGTTGTAACTTAACTATGGAATGGCGATGATGATGATATTACATCGAATTGGCCTATTTTATATGATTACTACTTACTTTAAGAATTACACTTCAACTCATTCGGTTTTTTACAAATATGCTAATTACTCATGTACGAGGTGATTCAGTAAAGGTAGTGTTTTAGATTTCAAAAGCAGGAATAACTTGAATTCATTCAAATTAAATATAGTGTAGTGGTCTACATTCACAAACATGTATAACTAATGTTTTAAAAATACAAACGAATTTAATAAAAATTCCATTCGTAATGTTTAGATATTGTTACATATAAACGACGAATAATCTTTCCTATCATAAAAATTTTATATCTCTATTTTCCCGTAATGGCAGAACGAACTCAAATTGGTTGAAATATTTCGCATTGTTGCAATATTTCACAAAGGCGTTATAATTACGTGTTCAATTAATTAAATAATAAATAAAATAATCTATATACATCCGCTATGTTATAAAACTGTAACAGGGTCGCGTTCTAAAGATATAGTAATGTGGAATATAAATGAGGAAAATATTGTTAACGTGATAAACTTAACATATAGCACACGACATAAAGTATATAAATAAACGTATACTTTGGTTTTACGCTTAAAACCTGATTGTATTTTTTTTACTTACTTACCCTATGATTTTCACAAATAAATAAGATTTTTATTGAAACAAATAATTTATTGTATTTCCACAAAAATACAGTCTTAAATCAAAAAGGAAATAGAAATAAGACATATTGATAAAAATTCACGACGAATTGGAGGAAAAAAAAAATTAAAATCGATATTAGACAGACTACAGACATATTCTAAAAACATAATTTATTATTCAGGTACCATTAACCATTTCCAGATATTTAATTTAACATAAATACATATATATTTTTCTTATTTATTTTAAATATATTTAAATACTAGCGGACCCGTGCCCAACTTGGTGGGCATTATTTTAACAATATTTTTATAGCCTATGAAACTCAGGAATAATGTGGCTTTCTATGGGTAAAAGAATTTTTAAAATCAAATCGAATTCTTACAATTTAACAAACACACAAACTTTACTTCCTTATAATGTTACTTTAGATGTAGCTCTTAGTCGTGTATGTACAACTATGATACGTAAAGAAATTTCCATAATAGCTATAGACTATTTTGGATATAATTATGTCTATGTTTTTAGTTTATCATATGAGTTAGTATTAAATTTAAATTTCTAAACTAAATGACTAGGAAAGTACACAAAAACAACATAAGCCCTTAATTTTTTTTATAATGTGTTATCCGTACGATATGCGGATATTTTGAAAAGTGGTTCAAAAAACAATATTTCCGTTAATTATTCATGTCATTGACTGGTTGCATTATGTTAAATAGTAATTTTAATAATTTCAATACGAGAAAACATAGTCGGAGCGAAGGTTTTCATACATTCTCATTGATTAATAAACTATGTAGGATGTACCTTGGCCTTTAATTGGAACAGTTGATAAATGTCTTAATCAAAATCGATCACACGATTTGGTATGAATTTTTTATTAAAGAAATAAATTTCATAAAATTTGTCATTTGCAATACATTTTTAAAAGTTACTTTTATGATACAGATATCAAGGTTCTTCTAAAATAAAGATTTTAAAATATTCTTCTATAATATAAAGAAGAATCTTTTATAAAATAGAAGAACTAAGGCATTTTATAACCTTTAAAAAACCTGGCTTAGGTACTATTCAATAGAGTAGCCTAAGGAAATCATGCTTTATTTTTTATGCAAAACTTTTACTTAAAACATGTATGCCAACTGTAAAAAAACATTTCACTAACAATTTCAAGACCACAGACAAAATATCCTTAAACTAAATCTAAATAAACGGAATAGGTTAATTGTTCGCCTTGCGTTAGCGTTATCCGAAGCGATACATAAGTAATTAAGTAAGTATCATCGAGATGTTTGTCCTCAAAAATGCCATATAGCGACAAAACGAGTATAACATAATAACACTTCCGTAAAGTCCCGTGGTCTGTTATGAAGGTGAATGGCCTCAGGCTGTGGACAATGCCAGTGAATGGGATAATGATTTTTTCAAAAATTCATATCTTACAAACCCTTCGTTACCTTATCATTAGCTAAAGTCTACAATAGTTATTTCTTATACATTTGTGTATAAGAAAGGGCTTTCTTTAGACTAGATTATATCGCACTATGAGGAGGGCAGGCGAAACCAGCTGAAGCTTCTATAGTTCTTGCTTTAGACCAAATAGTTACAAAGCCTTGCTGTTTCTAAGTACATCAATTATTATTTAATAAGTAGTGCAAGCAAGTTTTGTATGTATACATCATACATCACTAAATATATTTCTCAGAAGAAAATTTTAATATTAAGTAGGTACCCACTTCTGCGTCTGCACGCGAGAAAAGTTAAAGGAATTTCTTTAGGAGGACTTTAAGTTATATTTCATAACTAGTCGAAATAGGCCTTGTAATTTATAGGACAATATAAAAAAATAATAATAATTTTATTGACAATTTACAACAAATAGTTTACGAAAAAACATTAATTACGCTGCGCACGTTATTGCATAATGTGGCGGTAATTTCGCTAGGTAATTTAATATACTATTTCATACTTAATAAGCTGTTTTATGTTCTGAAATATTGTATTACCTATTAATTTCAACCGAAATACTTTTAAAAAGCCTTCAAATAAACATTATCACACGTTAGCCGTAAAATTGCACAAATTATATTTTTAATGTCTCATTCAAATTTTTAAGGAATGTAAAGGGTATGAAAAGGATATTCGATTTGGTTGTTTCATTTACCTATTATTACATTTTTTAAATGTTTGAGATGATAAGGTTTTTGATACGATGCCACAGCCATGAAACACGAAAAAATATACTTCTAGTATAAATGAAAAAAAACTTCAGGTCCTTGAAAAACAAGTGATAAGCCAAATAATACTTTATTTAAGCGATAAACCTAAGAATACTTTATTTAAAATATGCATAGAAATAAACTGTGTATTTTCACCTTTCAGTCAATAATCAATTCTTATTTCTCATCATTCTCTGTATTTACTTATTAATTAAAATAACCTTCGCGCAACATTGAACTTGGCGTACCCATTATGACACTGACCCAATTGTTGTCTATGGTTCATTGATCCTATAAGCCCATCGGTGCCAATGATCTATTCAGGCGGATCAATCAAGTTACATAAATTTTCTATAATCTTATGTCATTTAATATTTATTTAATTAGTTAAAAAATTATAATTCCAAATTCCTAAATAATCAATTTATAGCATATTTTATAAAATTATATATTATGTCTAGGCATTTATATTAACAGGTTTATTAATATAATAGTGACTACCTTCCAATGTTAGGTACTGTGTTTTGTTAAGCATACTATGTCATTTTATAGGAATTCTCTGGTAAATTAAAACATATCACAATTGTTCCAACTTAATATATAACAATTAAATACATTTTGTCTATTTAAAAAGTATTTTTTTTTATAATATGAAGAGAGGAGACGAGCTGGACGCACTCCTGATGGCAAGAGTAACGCCAGCCCATAGCCAATGTAGTGCTACCCGGAACTTTGCTATAAAGCCTAACTCCGGGCAGGGTGCACTACAACGACGCTCCCCACTTTAAGTCATCGGATGTTAAGACTCATTGGCCCAGTAATCTCGCTGGCTACAGTGCCCTTCAGACCGGAGCACAGGGACATTTACACATCACTGTTCAGGCGGTAGAATGTCTGGCATCATCTGTATATTTCAAAACAAAAGTTATACTAGTATTACGTAACCGTACACAATGCAAACATTGAAAAAAGTTTCTAAACTAAAGCAGAATATATTATCAACATACTCGTAGCATATATACTTTTCCAAACCAATAAAATTGTTTTTCAATATTATCTCATCAAATTATAAGAAAAACCAGCGAACATTGCAGTCCTTCACCTTGCAATATCGCTCAAGTGTAGCACAGCAAAAATCTTTCGTTACCTAACAATATTGGTGCCAAGTTCATCGGATACGTTCCAATCGCCTGCGTTGTGTCAAATTACAAATTTCGTTATGCTAGACCTGTGATACGCGTAGCCTAACTAATCATTACTTTATTACAGGTAAAAATTCCGAGCTTTGTACACCTGCGTATATTACATAGTTATATTCCCACTTATCAAGCTATAATCATTGTATATGAAGTATCATTTGCAACGGTATTATGTTGTTTTCCTGTTACTTGCATAGGAATTAGCAATGAGCAGAATTACAAAATAAAAATAATGTTTGATATGAGTATGCCATAAAATTATAACTTACACCGTGGACAAAATATTTTTCGTATATTAGGATAATCTACGTGCTACTGGGTTTAATTAAATATCGAAATTTAGAATATAAAACAAACTCTCATAAATAAGTACTTACTACTTATTTATTATTTAATCGTATTAATATTTTTTAATTACCTACCTTTTTTTTTTTTTTTTTTTTTTCGAGTACAAAATCTCCTTTCGGATACCCGTTCCCCCGGGGGGGCGAACGCGGTTATGTCGGACTCACACGCTTAAAAACGTGCAGACACCGACTAAAACTCCTCGGTATTCCTCCATGCACCCCGCGACGGGCTAACAGGCACGCGCTTAGCCACTCTCCCACTAGCCCGCCAGTGCCGGCCGCATTGCTGCAGCCCCTCCCCAGGAGCGGGACAGCAGGAGTACACCGTCCCGCCCCTCTCCGCGTCGTGGTCCACCCGGAATACACAGACGGACCACAACCTACGCAGGGGCCCATTGGTGAGGCGGTACGATCCCCCGCTCCCGTCGCCCCCC
>JADANM010003811.1:5743955-5755643 GCA_026213755.1 Eurema hecabe | reverse complement strand
GTGCTTCAACTGTTACCTGTTTATTATGTTCAATAAATATAATGATTTGTTTACAAAACTCTTGGTGATTATAGCCACCATGTAAAAATATTCTATGCGTTTTTTCATATTAATTTATGGTTTAAACGCACTTAAGAATAAAAATATTCTAATGAGTTACACAAAAAGATTATTTAAATAAGTGCCATAAACAGCAGACAAATTAGTCATATTATTAGTAATTTTCAAAATTTAAACTCCAATTCCACCAATAAAATATGTAGTTAAGTTTAACATGTTTTTCGTTATGTTAAATGTGAATAACTTTACTATGTGAATGTATTATAGCCAGTGTACTTCAATACTTTTAATTAAAATATATTGCATATGATGTTTAAGTGATATAGTGATGGAATAGATTAAGAGTCCGGAAGGAAGGATGTAGGGAGGCCTTGTCACTACTTCCGACTTCTAGAGATAGGGTTCATACATTGACCTTCCTATGACTCAACTAAGTGTAATGAATTAGTTTGAAATAGAGCAATGTGGTTACGATTCAACGAAGGCAGATATCTTGGTAATTATAATATAAAATTAAAACGTTTAACGACACTTCGGAGTTGCCAGAACTATTATTTACCGTTGTCCGTGTCAGTGCTTTACTTTCCATAAGAAATGTCATTTTACGATATTATTATGTATGATCAACTGTAAATTCAATTGATTTATTATGCATACAGAGGAAACGGTTTTGTGTATGAAAATTAAATGAGCAAACATGACATAATATCAATTTCTTCGTAGGTTCATACAAACATGAATTGGGTACAACCAAAGTCATAAACCATCTAGTTAAAACTTAAAGTAAAAGTAAAAAAGTGAAAAGGTAATTTGCTGTAGGTACTAAGTTACCACATCGTATTATTGTTAGTTGTTGGTAGGTATTATTATCTATAACTTTATGGGGCTTACGTGATTGATTGCAGGTACAAAGTGAATGTCGATAGTTTTATTCGTGTAAGATCTTTATTTTAATAACAGATAGGTGCTTTTTACCAATAATATAAATTCCCATAAGTATATACTTACCTATTTCTTTGTGTATACCTGGGTCCTAAGAAATTTTATTCTGTAAGTAGAGAAAGCCAACTACTTACAAAAGCATAGGTATATATCTACTAACACGTACAAAATTACAAATCATCTTAATGATAGGCTCAATATTATAAATAACGTGAAAAAGGGAATATATCTCTTGTAATTTCCAAAATACAGGAAACACCAAATTTAACCAATGTATCTTAGTGTTATATTGTTTTGTTATTTTAAATGCATCAATATAATTTTGTAGATGCGTGTTCATTGAAAATTTATTAAAATAATTTTGAAACCAATACTATGTATTATATTTCATTATTCATTATATTTTTTGTAATCGCGTTTTGAACGTCATGTTTGTGGAACAATGCACAACAGGGCCAAATAAAAAAGTATTAATTTAAAATTCAGAATATTCATAGGTACCTATCAGGGCGCATGCGATGGGATTTTTATGAGTCATTTATTTAAGTAATTCCACAAAATTAGATATTTATTATGCACCAATACTAAGAATCTATATATAAGTAGGTATGCTGAACAGTTTGTCATCTTTCAACTGTGTTGCGATCAAGTTAATAGAATTTTTAAGGTATCAAACAATTAACCAATGAAAGCTAAAACATCATAAAACAAAGAAGAACATAAGAAGGAAGGAACCTTAAGTTTTTTTTCTTGCTGCTAGAAATCTTATTTCTGGATACCATTAGTTTATTAAGTGAACAATCTTTACTTATATGTATTATGAAATAACGAAAGTTTTGTTAATGTATGTTTGCATGTGATGTTTCGATTTTTTTCACAAGAACGTAAAACCGCGGGACGCAGCTGGTATGATACAAATCAAATATTGCATCAGTATATCCTGATGATTATCAGGATTCAGATGAGATACTGTAGACGCGTGTCTAAGGCTGCGTCCCCGTTTGTATTGTGAATTATTCATAGACTATACCCGCACCAAATACCTCCATTGAACGCTTGTTAGAACTTTTGATTGGACTATAAAGGGGTTTTTAATCAGTCATATAAATAGTTAGGATATTGAGTAATGGGTATATGCTTTCATTTATAAGAATTTAGCGATTTTTATTAAAGGTCGTGATTCTAAAAATCTTTAACATAAAACTGAGATCCATAGTTATTATATCGACGTAAAATTCTAAATTCAACTTTTAGAGCAAGATTAATCTTGAAATTATATATAAGCTAGGAATGTCTAGTTTTAAGCAGTTTCGAAGGTAACCCCCCACAAATATTTATTAAGATATTGAAGCCTTAAAATCTCAATTAAAAGTTGAGTCAAGCTGTACACATTTGTAAATGTACAAATTTTTGTATAAATCGGTGGTGTTTAACTGAAAGAGAGGCGTATTTTGCATGTAGTAATCTATACTTATAATAAATCTGTAGAGAGGTCAATTCTGTACATGAAATATATTTCCAAAATAACTATCAGGGGGTGATTAAGAATCGATACTGATGCCAAAAATTCGATTACTAAATTTTTTGTCTGTCTGTCTGTTTGTACAACCGTTATAGAAACAAAAACTACTGCACGGATTTTAACGAAACTTGGTACAATTATTCTTCATACTCCTGAGCAGGTTCTTGTATACTTTTCATCACGCTACAAGAAGTAATATATTTTTAAAAAAGTCGTAGGTATTGTGTTTAACTTTTTATGGTGTAATTATTGCCATAAGTCATAATACTCTAGTATAGGTAATAAGCAAAATTAAAAATTACGCAGATCAGAGAGGCATAGCCATTATATTAGTATACGAAGAGTGAACGTTGGTCTAAGAAAGTTGAAGTACATAATATTATTTATTTTACTTATACCGTTCTACATACTTTTTGTTCTTACTGAAATAAAACAACAATGAGTTTTGAATATTTTATTAAAACAGATAAAGCGAAAACTTTCGGAAAAATAGGCGTATTAGTCTATTTCTGAGCATACATATTATAATATCAAAAAATGCATTATTTTAAACAGTAATTTATTGAAAACAACACATAAAATCCTCTTTAACATAATTTTTATTTCTTACAACATAATAAAGACACTTATATAATATAGTCCTTTAAATATTAGACAAATGAGAAAAATATATCACAATGATTTTAAAAAGCCTCAATCTATAAAAAGTTGTAACATAATTTGATTTTTTTTTATTTTTTATATAATATTGAGATGTTTTTGTGCACTTTTAGAAAATTATACGAAGAACATTCTGCTTTGACTTAGCATTCTGTCAAGAACCGGCAACGGTTTAGGCTGTATATCCAAGTCCCTGTTATTGAATCTTTCACCACTGAAACAAAATCAAATATTTATTATTAAAATTTTTAAATACCTCATATGCGTGTAAGTTCACATTGGCATAAAAATACAAATTTAATAATACTTTAGCTAGAAAAACAATAATATATAATCTATAGGGGTATGTTACCATCTTCTGAACCTAATGAAGGAATTCTCTACCAGTCGAACAAATGACTTGGCGGCCTTTATAGCCCCAAAGTTTGATGCCTAAAGTACGAGTTGTACCATACATACTTCTCAAATAAATATCACAAGTGCGATTTAGAACTCGGCGCATGAGCAGCGATCGCTGTACAATGATAATGTTTTATAACTATAATTTTATTCCTATACTGTATATTCAGTTTTCATATAATACTTAATCAATGTAATAAGCTATAGGTCTTAAATAAATAAACTGAAAATACATATACTTTATAATATTTCTATCGCATTATTGTATACTATTTATTTGTAATAATTTTTATATAATATGTATTACAATTTTCATCTTTATACTCGCAAATATTTTCATATTTATCCTTTCCTGTATGTTTGCCTGGTACAAAAGGCTTACAGCCATAAGGCCGCCATTTACATGTATTCTATATTCTCCTTTTTTTTTGTATAAGTTGTAATGTTGATTTTTTTGAACATGTAATAAAGAATTTATAAATAAATATAAATAAATAAAATAAAAAATTCAGTATACATTACTCACAATGTAAGGTGCTTCGCGCGGGTGCACGCCAAATGCGCATAGTAGGTGGGCGTTGGATACGAAACAGCGCGAGTGCAGCGCGAGTACAGGTGACACAGGTAGTAGGTGAGCTGCTCCACCTCCTCTATGGGTAAATTGCCATCGTTCCGCACCCCGTAGTATCGAGTCGGTCTCGCTGTACCCTTAATCGCTTGATGGGATACCTGAAATTTAAAAATCTTAACATATTATATTTGTTGCAGTTAAACACTTAACCAGCCAAAAGTACATTCAACTAACAAATCTATCAAAAGTACTTTTAACTGCAAATTTGCAGTCCAAACTTTAGAGTGAAGTCGGAGCGGGTTGCAAGTGAAATATAAAAAAACACTGTATTAACAGAAAAGAATACAAAAGATTAAAAAAATATCAGTTAGCTCTCTTGACAAACCTAAATATTTATAGAATATGTTTAATGTAATTAAAAGACTTAACTATATTTATTCATTCAAAGGAGCCAGACACGCCTTTGTTTCTATCCTACCTGTATAGAAGCACTTGAGCAGAGTAATAAGAGTAGGGTATAAGTACCCTGCGAAGAACCATCCTCGAACTTCAAGGAATATTATTAAACATTAATAATAAAAATCTATGACCGAGTTTTATGAACTTAACAACAGATTTGGCAATTCATTCTTATATTATAGCCGTGCGACAAACCATTAATTATTCATATTGATGGCTTTTTACCAAATAAAAGTCCATTTCACTGTTGTGAGTGATCTCCCTGTCGACCACAGTACCGGGCTCCACATTTTGGGCGTTATTAGCTCCCAAGAAGAATCTTTAAAAAAACACAGATGTTATAAGTATTAGTATATTTTTATTAGTTATACTATATATACGAGTACATAAGAGATTACTATTATTTAATACTAGCTGTTGCTCGGAACGTCGGATCTATTTCTATTATTATGGTATAGTGAGTCAATCTTAGAAGATAGACATATACTGTCGCGGACTTTTTTTTAGATCATTTAAAGAGGAATAATTCTTTCATACATATTATTTTTGTATCTTCAACCGTTTTCGCAGCGCACGCAAAGGAAGCTCTCAAAGATGAATAATTTTCCCCGTTTTTTCCATATTTTCCATTATATCTTCGCTCCTATTAGTCGCAGCATGATGTTATATAGCCTAAAGCCTTCCTCGATAAATGGTCAATTCAATAAAAAAAGATTTTTTCAATTCGAACCAGTAGATCCTGAGATTAGCGCGTTCAAACAAACAAACAAACAAACAAACTCTTCAGCTTTATATATTAGTATAGATTTGACTTGTTTGAGACTGTAATAACATTTACAGAATAATATATTTCCTTCGATTACTGAAAATTATTTCCTGAACGCACATATCAAAATTTCTCAACCATAAAATATGTCAACTATCTTCTAACATTTACGTTAAAATTGTAATAATTTTTAAATTCTATGAATATTTTTTGCGGAGACACTAAATTATATTTGACTTATTTATATGGACCAACTTATAATGGTTATTTGACCACCTTAAGCCATAGTCTATGAATATTAAAGGTAATTAGAAGTCATTAATAATACTTAAATTTACTTTCAATAATGCTAACCTCGTGTGATGTCTTTTTTGTACTAGGAGGAACAAAACTTCAGGCTTAGCGTTGGGCCCAGCCAGCCGTTCAAATGCTCTGTAGAGCCCAACCAATTCACTGTTCATCACCTGTAATCAAATAGATTTATCAAAAAAGATATTTTCCACTGAATATTCTATTAGACTATTATATGTACTGCATTCACCTTAATGAAGGACTATTTTCATTTAAAAACGACCCCATCTTTAAATTTTCTATTTGTTGGTGGCAAAACGTCTGCAATGGTAGCCGTGACCTCTATCCCATAAGGTTAGATGGTATAGAGTGGAATTTGGTCAATAAATAAGGCCACCTTCCTACCAAGTTTTGTCAAATATGGCACACTAGACGTGCCCCGCGGTTTTACCCGCGTATATCCCGGGGCAAAACCGGGATATAAAGTATCCTATGTACAAATCCTGGGCACCTATCAGCTATCTACATGCCAAATTTCAACTAAATCGGTCCAGCCGTTTTTGCGTGAAAGAATGACAAACATACGTCCATTCATTCTTACAAACTTTCACATAAATAATATTATTAGGATCTGTAATATAAGTATAAATTATTTACCTGCGCAAATTGGCCTTCAGAGACTCCATCACGGAAGACATAGATCTTTTTAGGAAGCGCATTTTGATGCTTCTTGTAAACTCTCAGATGTTCCACCATCATATTTTCAAAGTCAACTATCATTTCTTTCTGGAAGACACATAAAATATCCATATAAATATAATTCTAAGTACAATCATTTGCAAAAGTATATTAACATTATTAAATGTTAACTCTAAAATATTTATTTGAATGAATTGATATTGCCGCTAAATAGTAATAATATTAAAAATAAAAATAGTTTATTTAGAACATCATTACTTCAATTACAAAAAGAAAATAGGACACGACGATATTGCCGCTAAAGAAACAAAAGATATCACTAATAATATACCAAGCGCCTGTCCCACCACTCATTTATTTGTAAATTTAGAGATGGGCCGAGTACTCGGTTGATACTCGGTACTCTGCGTATTCGGCGGGGTTTTTGATACTCGTACTCGACCGAATAACTCAGTTAATCTTTGTTATTTGAAAACGAGTTACATTTTTTTTTTAAGAAAGAAAATATTAAGACTTAAAGTAGATATAATTAAAACAACAGTGCTAACAAACTATTTCAATTATTTATCTACTATGACGTGCAACCTGTTACGTGACGTGTCTGTTTGCAAACAATCAAGCGACTGGTAGTTGGAAGGTTTGGGCGGGGACCGGGGTGAGGGGTGTATTAACGTGAGCCGACGTAGTAGTAGTCGCCGTAGTTGAAACATTTAACGTTAAGCATTATGTCGCATAATGCGCTCTAGTGCTATAATTAGAAATTTAGGCCTGTTTGTACTTGATTACACGCGAAATGGGAATTTGATTGAACCGAGATACTCGGCCGAGTACTCGGATGAAATAAAATTAAGCCGCGTAATACTCGGTACTCGTTACTCGGCAAAAGTGTCACTCGGCGCATCTCTAAATTGTATAACGATTTGTTATTTTGACCGAGGTCTTATACTTTGTTAATCAACTGTAATAAATAAGAAGTATAAAAAACTTACCTTGGGAGTTTGAATGCTCATCTGTATATTATACTGGAAGCATTTAGTATCGAAAGAAGCTGTCACTGCAGCAATACTGGGGATGTCAGTCTAAAAATTTTTATTATATATTAACAGTTGTAATAAACATTGACGCTTATTCCATAGCGGTTATAACTTTTCAATGTAGCACATTTTTATTTAAATTGCTGCAAATTCATGTTGGAGTTAGTTGATAACATACAGGTTTGATTGGGCCTAAGTATTTCTTTTTCTTAGTAGTACATATTACTTTCACTTTATAAAATCATCAAAAATTCGTTCATGAAAATATTTTCAAAAAATAATTTAGGTATAAAAATATCTTTTTATTTTAAACTTGAGGGATGTTATACCTATATAAATTTCCTACAATGGGGCTTAACAATATGTAGCCTAATGAAATAAAGATAAAGACCCAACCCTATTTGCCTTAGAGTTTGTGAAATATATCTTAGGGAATATAAAATTATTGTAGTGTGTTTGATTAATTAGTATATTATAACTATAAACATCAAGGTTTACGACCGCTTGGCGCAGTGGTAACACAAATGCTTTCTGCGCGAACGGTCGTGGGTTCGATTCCCACACCGGAAAAATATATTTGTATTTTACATTTGTATTTTTCTAGGGTCTGGGTGTTGCTATGTATTGTATGTATGTATGTATTTACAAAAGAAAAGTATGTATATGTGATTTATTCCGTTATCTAGCTGCCATAACACAAGCTTCGGCTTAGCTTGGAACTAGATGGCGCTGTGTATAAATGTCCTGAAATATTTATTACTTATTAAGGTATGCCGAATGTCATGACTTGTAAACTGCTAGTAGTGCGTCCGGGAGCGGCGCCTGTGCGAGTTGTGCGCACTGATTTTGATGATTCTTATATTTATATTTATATTTCTTATATTATGGCATTAGCGTCTAGCTTTTTGCCAATGTCTATGTAATAAGAGGCAACTTGGTCAAGATAAAGTCGATATGAGTCAAGTAAAATCGTCATCAAGTCGTCTTTACTCGAGTCAGTCAGTCGTTTTGTTCTGCCCTTCGTAAAGTGATAGTGAACTTTATGACGAATCTTGGAGCAATCGGAACGGCGCTACTATGCACTCTCGAATAAATTCTTCATTTCCTGGACACTTATTAGCTAATTTACTGCATGAATCACTATCACAATCAAACATTGAATCACTTTATGCACGAAAAAACGAATATTCAATCGAGATTACAAATAGACGCCGCAAGATTCCCGCCAAAAAAACTCATCTTGATGATTCTCTAATATATTTTTTTTTTCAGTATGACCTGATCGGGGCTTGGATGTGTGACGTCAGCGCCGACGACCATGACGCCGCCGTCACGCAAACATGGCGGCAAACTGCGGTTCTCTAACGCCTGGTTCACGCCCATTAGCTTCGAGTTTACCTGATAACATATAATTAAATTCTAAATTAAAATATGTTAATAATTAGCTTGAGTTGAACTAATAATGTTTAATATAATATTCCTATTGGTCATCATAAATATGGACCTAAATTCTTATAATACCTATAATTTCATTTAAAATATTGTATAACTATCAATGATATTATATAATAGACTAGCTGTTGCTCGCGACTTCGTCCCCGTCGGATCTATTTCTATTATTATGTTATAGTGAGTCAATCTTAGAAGATAGACATATACTGTCGCGGACTTTTTTTAAACCATTTAAAGAGGAATAATTATTTCATACATGTTATTTTTGTATCTTGAACCGTTTTCGTAGCGCACGCAGAGGAAGCCCTCAAAGATGAATAATTTTCCCCGTTTTTTCCTTATTTTCCATTATATCTTCGCTCCTATTAATGTTATGTAGCCTAATTAGGACGTCATACCTTTAGGTGATTGGTTGTCGGTGCATTCTTGTGCAACAGACAAACTATCTCTTTTCTTCTTGTTGTTTTTATCATTTATGTCTCTTCAATCGCTGTGACTTGTATGTATGTGTGCTGCCGCTGATCCGCGGAATACTTTTTTTCGGTTGATTTGTATGGGTATAACATATCTATATACTAATATATAAAGCTGAAGAGTTTGTTTGTTTGTTTGTTTGTTTGAACGCGCTAATCTCAGGATCTACTGGTTCGAATTGAAAAATTCTTTTTTATTGAATTTACCATTTATCGAGGAAGGCTTTAGGCTACATAACATCACGCTGCGACTAAAAGGAGCGAAGATATAATGGAAAATGTGGAAAAAACGGGGAAAATTATTCATCTTGGAGGGCTTCCTTTGCGTGCGCCGCAAAAACGGTTCAAGATACCAAAAAATATGTATGAAAGAATTATTCCTATTTAAATGATCTAAAAAAAGTCCGCGACAGTATATGTCTATCTTCCAAGATTGACTCACTATAATATAATAATAGAAATAGATCCGACGGGGACGAAGTCGCGAGCAACAGCTAGTAACATATATATGTAATATCATTGATAACTATATTATTATTGAACAAAGACACGTAATGAACTGTTTGTATCTAAATTTAATAGTTGACAAAAAATGCCTGACGATCATTTCTTATATTTAAATATAATCCAAATTATTTGCAATATTTATTTTATATATATTTTACTAGCTGTTGCCCGCGACTCCGTCCGCGTGGACTTTCATATAAACTTTAACTTCCCCTTTCTCCCCCTTATAACCGTTTTTTTTAGTTAAAAAGTAGCCTATGTTTTATCTCAGGCTCTAGACCATCTGTGTACCAAATTTCATTACAATCGGTTCAGTAGTTTTGGCGTGAAAGCGTAACAGACAGACAGACAGACAGAGTTACTTACGCATTTATAATATTAGTATATTTTATTTTGAATTTATCAAATACTTGCCTTCAACAAAATATTACGTATTGTCTGTTCGTTCATCCGCCTCTCAGCTGTCTGATCTTTAATGCATTGCGTCAGTATTCCAACTTCTAGCTCGGCCATTTTCTTTACCTGTATGATTACAGAATTGAGATCATTTTCAAATTAAAGTTTTATTCTAAAGACTTATTACGTAGTACACACATGTGATCGAACGGACATATTTGTTTGAACCTATTTAAAAACCTTGAAAACTTAAAAATTCTAGTAAATAGGAAAGACACACAGGAAGCTTACGATTGGACAGTTTTAACATTCATCATACTTAAGTTTGAGGACATTTAAGAATAGTCTGTTAGATTTAATTAAAAAAAAATACTAAAGAAGATATTCTTGTTACGCTTGATTTGTACCTACCTTTGAAATAAACTATTTAAAAGAGCTGCTTGTTCTCTGCAGAAACTTACTTTTAACCTAATATACCATGATCATATGTATGACTATATAATATATGTGACCTAATTGATTATGTATATTTGAATTTCGTTATAAATATTTTTTTAAAGAGCTTAAGGTTTAGTATAAATAACTCTAGAAAAATAAAAGAACCATATACCCACCCGTTGGTAAACATTCTGCACCCATGAGCTGATAATCACAAACAGAAAATTAATCCTGCTATCTGCTGCCTTGCGGAATACACTGTGCAGCTCGTTAGCCCTCACATTGAAGTTCACCATGCCCGGCTCTCTCACTTCCATTCCCATTTGTCGGCCAATACGTTGTATCTGTCAAATCATTACATGGTATAAAAAAGCACATATACTGTCGAATTGAGAAACCTCCTCCTTTTTTCAAAGTCGGTGAACAAAGTCGTACGCCAATACGACAGGTACTGGTGCTTAGGTTTATGTGTATGCTACATGCATGTATGCGGGCAAAACGGAGGGCTAGTTTTTAATATCATAAGTAAATGGTCTAGAATCTAAGTCTGCATGCAATCACCAGGAGAGATTTTCTCTATTGTCACAAATCCAACCGTTTTTAGGGTTCCGTAGCCAAAATGGCAAAAACGGAACCCTTATAGTTTCGTCATGTCCGTCTGTCCGTCTGTCCGTCTGTCCGTCTGTCCGTCTGTCCGTCTGTCACAGCCGATTTACTCGGAAACTATAAGTACTACAGTGATGAAATTTGATGGGAATATGTGTTGTATGAACCGCTACAAAAATATGACACTAAATAGTAAAAAAAAGAATTGGGGGTGGGGCCCCCCATACATGTAACCGAGGGATGAAATTTTTTTTTTCGATGTACATACTCGTGTGGGGTATCAATGGAAAGGTCTTTTAAAATGATATAAAGTTTTCTAAAAAACATTTTTCTTAAAGTGAACGGTTTTTGAGATATCAGCTCTCAAAGTCGTAAAAAGTATGTCCCCCCCCCTCTATTTTTATAACTACGGG
>JADANM010003811.1:5716906-5731964 GCA_026213755.1 Eurema hecabe | reverse complement strand
TTAAAAAAAAACAAGATATTTGACTTACCAACACAAATAAATATTTTTTTATATTAATTATGCAAATTGTACAAGAACATTACAAAAACAATTTCAAAATCCATGAACGATCTCTTGCTTTAAGTATTTGTTATAGATATAGATTCCATAAAAGCCTTACCTGGCCATATGTGACTTCAAGTAATTCCATTGGATAGTAAATTTCCTTATTCCGTGGACCAACCCATACACAATTGATATTGGGGTACTTAAGTCTACAACAGACCAGAAACAACATATAAAATAGGAATATTAATGTTACATCATTAATATTTTTTAATATTAAAATTAGTTACAACTAAAATAAGATTAATAGAATAAGAGTGTAAGAAGGTAATGTAGTACCTAATACCTTATTAATCCTAAGATTAACGAACAAGTATGAAAATAAATTTCGGTAATGTCACTGAAACTTTTCCATTGATACATTTAATATTTCCAATATTTTCGGTATTATAAAATTCACGTCATTATAAATTTTTTTTTTTTTTTTTATTTAATTTAATGACCTGGTAACAAAGACCTTTAGGTCATATCTTATTTATTATTTTTACACTTCACTTCATTTCTTTCTGCCCTTCGTAAAGTGATAGTGAACTTTACGAAGAACCTAGACGAATCTTGGAGCAATCGGAACGGCGCTACTAAGCGCTCTCAAATGAATTCTTCATTTCTTGGACACTTATTAGCTAGTTTACTGCATGATACACTATCACAATCATACATTAAATCACTTTATGCACCAAAAAAGGAATATTCAATCGAGATTACATATAGACGCCGCACAATTCCCGCCAAAACTCCTTATAAAATTTATCGATTTTCATAACAGCAGATAAAATAAGTTGCCACAGACCATCTCAAATTAAGCATTCGTACATATTGTCTTACTCGAACTAAATTTCAATAATTCCTTTCTTACACAATTTGGAATCAAAATCGTAATAATGATAACAACAGCAACCTTTAAATAATGTAAAAATGTCTACATAATAAATAAATATTTTTATCGTTAATTTAATTTCTACTATTTATTTAAAAGAAATTCTTAGTTCAAAGGACACTATGAAACTTATCATGACGTCATTTTACAATATCAGTCTATTTACCTGTAGCCCTTAACTCGAGAGAAATATTGTTCAACCGTAATAGTTTCACTCTTTCCAGAAGAATCTTGCATAGTAAATGTCAAAACATTTGCCGGGGGTTTTAAATCGTTACATATAAATTCTCGTTTCCTCATTCCTGTTTTTTGGTCCCCGATCATAGCATTCACCTGGTAGGACATTACAATATATAGATTACATTTAAACACTAATTTTTTATAACTATATATTTATATTGTTACAATGTTTTACAATTTTACTACAACTCCGCTATTCGTCCGTCTGTCGCCAAACTGTATCTTATGAATTGTGATCATCAGATGCTTGAAATTTTCGCATATTACTTATTTATTAAAAACTAAAATAAAAATATAAACAAAGTATGGTTTTGAAGTTTGAACTAAACTTATTACATTTTATACTTACATGAAGACCGCGAAGGAACTTTACAAATAATTGACATTCCATTTTGCGCTGTCTTTCTATTGGATTATTTACGTCCAGTCGAAAATCATTCCTATACGTATCTATGAGAGGTTGACACCGGGGGAATCCTTTGTGGGCCACTGAAAATATGCGATAATTAAAATTATTATCTACTTTCAATCAACCATCAGATACACGATTGGAAAGTAAGATAAATGCAATTTGGCTCTAATAATATCATTTAAGAGAATTTTACTATGCACTTTTTGATATTGTTAGTAATATTCTTTTTAATAAATAAATCCAACATGATACACAAGTATTTTGTTTAAAATTAAAGGTGTAGGTACAATTTTCTTTGCTATCTTATTATTTGGCATGACTTGCTCAATAGAATAAATCACATCAAATAATAAAAAAAATTTAATCAAAAAAGTGCTAAAAATA
This sequence comes from Eurema hecabe, assembly GCA_026213755.1. Classification (NCBI taxonomy): domain Eukaryota; kingdom Metazoa; phylum Arthropoda; class Insecta; order Lepidoptera; family Pieridae; genus Terias; species Terias hecabe. The sequence continues at coordinate 5,729,946 of JADANM010003811.1, read as the reverse complement.
TTTTCTTACCATCAATATTAATGAATGGTCTTGTCGTAAATATAGCTGATTGAAACAGGCCTGTCCACATTTCAAGTCCATCACCTAGATCAATAGGATTCCTGGGACGCAAGAAGTACTGTCGGCTTGCCTACAAAAGGGATATTTAAATGAAATAACAATAAAATTTAGTAACATTTAAACATTTCTATATGTAACATATGTACATACTTTTACATAGTTTTGCAAAGCCCCTTGACGCAAAATGACATCAATACAATGAATGGCCTCTGTTGGAGGTGACAACGCTGTACCATCCCTCATATAACTGAAATATAATTAATATACTATGTCAACTATATTAAATTCATGTTATTTACATTACTTATAACACAAGAACACCAGAACAGATTTCTTAGAATGTTTTTATCCATATTGCAGGGGATAAAATTATATTAGTCTAATTATTGTATAGCAAGACGCAATTGATATGGAATAACCAAACATAAAGGGTTCTAAATTGTTAATAATTATTAATTTACTACATATTTTAAAATTATATTAATTATCACATAAAAATGTAATTAAATGAAATCCAAAATCTGCCTATTTATTGGCCTTAAGACAGAACAAAGTTCACTTGTGTACTAGTTAAAAATAATAATATTATACATTAATATATATATTTTACCTTAAAAGTGATCCAAGATCAACCTCACCAGTGAATTTTATGGCAACTTCAAATTTGCACTGTACTCCATTTTCATCTGTTATTTGTACCTAAATAAACAATGCATCACTTTAGACTTTGACTATTATTATTATTACAATGAAAAGTTTATATAAAAACTTACCTCTTTAGTAAAAGTTTCATCTGGCTTTATAAGGGGTTTCAATGCATAACAGTTCTTCACCATATCAAATGCTATTAAATGTTTGGGGAAGAATAAAGCTTTAAATGTCTGGAACACTTTAGGTAGAAACTTTTTAGGCCTATCAGGTTTGATAGCAACATCATAGCGGTGCTGTAACAATTGCAAAATATACTATTAATATATTGTTCTTTTTATTACTAATAAGTAATAAAAAAAACTTGCATACTTACAATTTTCAAGGGTTTGATATTCATTGGCAAATAATTAGTCAATACCCTAATTCTATCTGCACGAACACCAGTTTTACTCCAAATTTTCTTTGGTATTTGAAATTTGCACGCAACGTATTTCTGTTGTGTATAACTTGATTTCGCGGAAGTTTGAATTTTCTGAATTGTCTGTTGGGGTCCAGACATACTAGCAGAAGTTGATGGGCCAGAATCTCCACTTGCAAATCCTGGTGGAACTTGTTGTGATTGTGACGGAGTTATCAAAGGTTGGACAGATACTGGAGGTGCCTGTGGAGCACCCCATTGTAAAGGTTGCTGACTAGCAGAGGGAGCTACTTGATGAGAAGAATCAGCCCTTCCAGTTTGTTGTCCAGGCCATCCTCTTCCAGCTGCTTCCTGAGGAGGAACTACTTGGTGTCCTGGACGACCCCGTCCATGTCCCGCAGGTTGTGGTCCGGACCATTCCCTTCCAGCTGCATCCTGAGGAGGAGAAACTACTTGGTGTCCTGGATGACCCCATCCACGTCCTGCAGGTTGTTGTCCAGACCATCCCCTTCCAGCTGCATCCTGAGGAGGAGGAACTACTTGGTGTCCTGGATGACCCCGTCCACGTCCCGCATGTTGTTGTTCAGACCATCCCCTTCCAGCTGCATCCTGAGGAGGAGGAATTACTTGGTGTCCTGGATGACCCCGTCCACGTCCCGCATGTTGTTGTTCAGACCATCCCCTTCCAGCTGCATCCTGGGGAGGAGGAACTACTTGGTGTCCTGGATGACCCCGTCCACGACCGGCAGGTTGTTGTCCAGACCATCCCCTTCCAGGTGTGCCCTGAGGATGAGGAACTTCTTGGTGTCCTGGATGACCCCATCCACGTCCTGCAGGTTGTTGACCAGGCCGTCCTGTCTCAGCTCTGCCTTGTGGGGGAAGATCCGCTTCTTGTTGTGAAGGTTGTTGCCCAGACAATCCTCTACCAACAGCATCTGGACTCACTAGTGGTACATTGCTTTGAACAACAGCAGCTCCTGTTGAAGCAGATTCATCCTTCTTCTTTTTCTTCCTTTTTTTCCCACCTGTAAGGCCCAATCCAATGTCTGCATTATCATCCTCAGCAACCAATTCTTGGGGTGCAGTTTCTTTATTTGGTTCTTCCTTAGAAGCTTCAGCAGCTTGTTGTGAAGATGTTGAAGATGATGGTTCATCTTGTAAGCTCAAAGAACTTAAATCTACATCTGGATTGATCTTCTTTCCTTTCTTCTTACCTCCTGAAAAATTACAATTATGTTAACTTATATAAAGAATAAGAATAAGTTCTATAATCAAAAACATAAATAGTGTAATGAGAGCCAAGTTCAATGTTATGATAAATGGATTGGTTGTTAACTGCAACGACAAGAATAATAATATAGAATAAGTTCTATAATCAAAAACATAAATAGTGTAATGAGAGCCTTGGCTCTCAACCAATACATTTATCATAACATTGAACTTGTTCAATGTTATGATAAATGTATTGGTTGTTAACTGCAATGACAAAAGAAGTGAGATCTAAATGGGTGCCTAGTTCAATGGCCAGCCACAAGTATAACATATCATATCTTCTTATAACATAAGATAATGTAGCCTAAGGTCTGTCTTGGCTAGTTGGCACTCTACCGCGTGTCTGTCAGACCATAACTATTAGTAAAATATATTATATAAAAATATAAACATGATAAAATATGGTAATTTTCTTTTCAAATATAAATAATTATGCATTATTAAAATAGATTTGAAAAGTAGTAAGTAATACTTAAATTTTTTTAAAAATAAACCAAGCAAGTGTGGGTCAGACTCGCCCACCATGAATTCTATGGCAAAGATTATTATAACATTCCATTTTAATTAGTTACTTAATTTTGAAATCAAACCCCTTGTATTTTCATTTAAGATGTAAGATTGTAAGATTTTTTCCTTTTAGTGTTTGAAGCCAATATAAAGTGCTCTTGAAGACTGATTCCCTTTGCAATGTTGAAAATAAAATTGATGTTACTGTTTTCTGCATTACAAAGAGCTGTTTCCTTTCCTTCATATTCTTAAAGATTTTATCTTTTTACCACTTAGATTAACTATAAACCTATTTTTTCTTTTTAGTTAGGGAAACATTTAGTACTTCCTGTAAATTGTTATAATGATAATTAATAGGCAAGTAGGAGTCTGAAACGGGCGTACCTTAAATGACTAGATTATGTAATAAATAAGAATTGCTTGCCAACATTTAACATTATGATTAAACTATTGTCTACAACTACACAAATATTAAAATATTAATATAAGATAAATAGTTACCTTTACCCATCTTGACTTTATTATCTGTAAAAGAAAATAAAAATAAAATGTTAATTCTAGATATACACTAAAGCCAGAGTGTGTTAATACATTAATTTCAAAAAATATTTAAATTTTGTCACAAGTTAGATTGAGTTAACTATGTTTATAACCATCTATTACATGTAGTTCTGCCAGTTTCTATGTTTGGCGGTGGTATTGGAGGCCTATTGGAGGAATTATAAAACTTCAAACTTGTTTTATCTAAACACAACTAGACATTTGCAAATTTGTGGTAATGCAGCACTGCTATTTAACCAAGAAAAAGAAATAGTTTTCCATTTTTTTTATATTGTAATTTACCATTTGATATAAATACAAATTTAACAAAGCATTCCTTTTACAAACTCTGGACTGTCTGTTACCAATTTTTAAATGTTCAGTGACAGGCATGAAAGCTTAAGACTCTTATAAATGTATTATAATACATGTTAACCCTTAATTTGTGAATATATTAAAAAACTATATGACCTGAACAATCCTTTATATTTAACTTTTTGATTGTTACTATTATGATAATATGTTAAACAATATAACTATGAAATTAACAAGTTATTATAGCATATATGATTTAGCACGTTAAGGTTGGATAGAGATTCCTTCTTTTGCGTTTCTTTTTGTAAGCTTTATCAGAATCAAGAAGTTCTTATTGTGCATAACAATGATAATTTATAATCATTGATATTCTAATGTAAGTAATATATTCTTAGGAGTGTATTTTGGTAAACATAGAAAATAGAATTAAAAATAATGTAACGTAATTTCAATAGGTATGCACATTAAAATGTGATGCAATTCTTCTGCATGGATGATCATACCACGTACAATACGATATTTAAAAGTGCACTTACCTGATTAAAATTTCTGCAAATGATACACAAAATACAAATAATCACCTTACTCGCACTTAATCAAATTTTGCTCTATTTTTTCTAATTAGTAGTTACTACAACTACTTAGTAGGTAGGTACTTACTAGAGTTAAGAAATAAGAGAGTGGACTGTGGAGATAATTGTTTATATTATTATGTATTATAGTTATACCTTTAGGCTATATATATCAAAATATTAAACTCTACGATAGCCAATCATTCGATGTCTAATACCCATAGACAATTTTTTCTTGTAGATAACAACAGATTTGGGACTAAATTCACCAACAGTACAAACTACGATCAAACGCTTGTTATAAATTATAGTGAATGTGATGGTCACGGTTTGGTTGGTGTTCATATTTATTATTTTAAGCAAGTGGCGCCTTGATGGTTGTTCATATTTATTTTAAGCAAGTGGCGCCTTTTTTACAAGCCGGGGATAGAAATATATTATGTTATAAGTAGAAACACGAATCTTTAGCGCTGAACGAAACCTGCGCAAAAGTCAAAAATAAGGTATCGAGGAGACGTCGCGGCGCGCGGGGCGCGTGATCGTCGGGTGCGCGAGCGTTGATTGGTTCTCCACATGGGTTGTCTTTCTCGCACCAATACGTCAATTACGAGCGCGATTCTACCGATGCGCAGCTATTCTCGTCCAGCGCTAAACATCCGTGTCGCGACCTATAAGTCGGATTTGATGAAATGATGGGTAGCTTTTGGCGTGTAAAACGTCATTCACATTTCACACCATTTCTAACCCGAACCTCAACACTTAGGGCTCCATTAACCACCACTCACCCTCATCACCTTAAAATAGGAGGTGTTTATTATATCTCATCTAATGCTTATTGTTACACTCTTCTGAAAGATAGACCTTGGTCCCAGTCACTACCCCATAGCTAGGTTGTATCTTAAAGGAATGTGCCTCCGTTTAAAATTTCAATAAATTACTCGCTATGTTCCAGCTTCTGTCTCCATAATAATTGGTCCATGAAGAAACTTATACACGGTTTCCAAATGAATTTAAAGTATTAATCAGGATTATAATTTCCTTATAAACAGTTATAAATTTCGTTTATGTTATGGTATAAATCGGTAAAGTATGGTGTTGTATTTTTCGTTGTTTTAAAACTTACTCGTCGGGATCCTATACTACAACATAGATATTATGTACTCATTGCTGTTTAACAGTTATTGGTGGAAGTGACCCTTTCGAAAATTCGAGAAGTTTCAAGTTATACAAAAATCCCCGTTCATAGACAAATGCATAATACTTTTAATTAGGAAAATTGGAAATGGAATTAATAAAGAAAAGAAACTGTCTTTAAAATATTAAACTTTAAACGTCTTTAAAATGTTAAATAACAATATTATGGGAGTTGATATCATATTCTTTTAATTAAAGAGATTCACTAAAAAAACATAGTCTGTGTCATAGATGATACACTATATATGGTCTGTGTAGTTTGCGAAAAATTTGTTTGCGGCAACTGGCAATATTTCATCACAAGTCTCACTAGTCTGAAAGTGAAAGAAATAATAATGAAAATAAAAATGTTGTTTTAAAGTTTTGACCCACATGACGATATGATAATAGTAATAAAGAAAATTTTGTTATCAATTATGTTAAATATTTTAACAAAACATTAAAAAAAGAACATAAATTCGATGAATTTTTATAGTAATCAATAGTTTTACTTTTAAAATGACAGTTGCATTGTTTACAACCACATTGTGTGAATTTTGCGATTATGAAATATGGCCTGTTATAATGCCGGCACTGATAGTTCAACGAATTTCAATGATTTATTAAGTGATAACTATATAGTTGATGACTTATCTATAGTTCCTTTGGAAAAGGATAGCTTTGGTAATTATAAATCCCATTTTAAGTGTTATTGTGATTCAATTTACTTGTCTTCCTGTTCGTTTGTTGTTCCTAACAAAACACATTTTACAATAGTTATATTATATTAGTATTTATATTCTCTTATTTCTTTGAAGCAATATGCGAACTATGTGGGCGCGTTGGTAGAAGAGGTCAGTTTTATACCCGAAATAATAAGGTTTGCTCATTAAGGTGTCATGCAAGTAGTACTAGAAAAAGACGTTGTAATTGGAGATTTAAACTGATGGAAGGTGCAGAACGTATGGCTGGATTGATTCCATTGGAACCACTGCCACAATTACAACATTGGCAGGCAACCTACAGTGACTTGCAGGTAATAAAAAATAAAGGAATTCCAAGTTTCATGCATATTATTTAATAAGGATATGTTCATACAAAACTTTAATGTTTTATTGTTATTGTATATTTTATATTTAACTCATTATTATTGAGTAATTATAATTATGTATTTAAAGCAAATTATTGAACAAAATTAAAATTGCAATTCAGTACCCTGATTATACAGAGACATATATAAAACCATCAATAGTCACTGTTGAAACTATGAATTGGAACCATTCTATCATAAGTAATATTTTACAGGCTGGTCCGATAAAGCAGTCTGCAGCACTTTTAGCCAATAGCTATGTTTGGAATGATGAATTATTTGGTTGTGACTTTCTTGCTGCTCCAGTCAGCTTATTCAAGCATGCCCCACTTCATGAAATGTGGGATAATACATTTGAAGGCATGAAAGTTGAAGTGAAAAATACAGATATAGAAAACTTTTCTGAGAAATTGAATGACTTTTTCTGGGTAGCAACAGTGTTGAAGGTAATTTATATTGATTTTACTTTTAGGTTGCTAGTATATTGTGTATGGCTTCTTGCGTTAAGTCATTCCATTAGATAAAAAAGTCATAAAAAGGCGGTTTCTTCTTCCTTTCCGTGTGTTGCTTAAATCTTTAAAAGTATGCAACTAATTTTAACGGAGAATTTTTAAAATGGGTAGAGTGATTCAAGAGGCAGGTTTATAACCATAATATATGCATGCAAAGACGGCATTGGTTGCTAGTATCTACTAATAAAAGTAAATCAATAATTTATTAAACATTTTAGGTCAAAGGATATATGGGTTTGTTAAGATATGAAGGCTTTGGAAGTGATGATTCAAAAGATTTTTGGGTTAACCTGTGCTGTTCTGAGGTCCATCCAGTTGGTTGGTGTGCCACAAGAGGAAAACCTTTAATACCACCTATAAGTATTGAGGATAAATACACAGATTGGAAAAAGTAAGCATATGCATATAGTTGAAATTACATTTATGTTATATTTTACAGAAATAAGTGATATAAAGTTGACTGAGGGACTCTTCAAAAATATATAGCTGAAATTCCAGAGATTATTGATTCTGAATATATTGATATTTAAGTAAACTCATTAGCTCTAGTCAGTGGCGGGGCAAGAAATAAATTTGATGTGGGCAAAACAGATTTCGCGAGGCCCTGTTCTGTGGCGACCTGAAGACGCAATTTATTTTAAAAAAAGAAATCCCTGCAAGTTTTTATTCATAAAATACAAAAAAGATTAATATTAATGAAAAATTACATATCGTAAATGAGGTGGGAATGACAATACCAATAAATTAAATATCGGCTTTCAAAAGATGCTTCCAGTCCAAAAAAAAACAATCATATTTTTGCAATCAGGACAGCAGTCAGGACATAATTTTATCATCTTAAATATTTTCTTCATGCTGTATAAGGTACCGCCTTATAGTAGAAGAGCCCACGACCAAAACCATGTCTCATAGCAATACGGCAAAAACCCTATAAAATCGTTAGATCGTATGATTCTAAACCCGACTAGGTGTGTAGTAACGGTCGAAAGTGTAGCAACTGCGTTTTTTCTGCTGTGTCAAATTGTGTGTGATTTTAATTAATTGTATTACGAAAAAGTTTTATTTTCAGACATTTTACGCGTAGATTGAGCGCATTTTTAAAAATGTCAACAAATTTAACCGAGATCATAGCAATACGGATAATTTTTTTTTCAACTTTTCGTATTGCTGCCATGATTACCAAAAACCTGTTTTCAGACACTCAGTGTATCGAAAAGTTGTCTGATAGATAAGGTGCTACACTTAATTTGTCTGATATAATTTTTTTGCACATGTAGGCAACTTATTTTATCATGTCCAACAATTAGACAGACAGACATATTGCTATGATACAGAATTAAAATTTGTTAACGTTTTCAAAACGGTCTCTAAATTTAATGCGTTCACATTTCCGTCTTAAAATTGTTTTTTTCGCACCAAAATTTACTAATAAAAAAGATTTTCAGACGTATTGCTATAAGACATTTTTTTGTCTCATTTTTTATTTTTTTAAGTGATTTTACGGGTTTGCGCTACACCATTTACGTCTGAAAAATGTTTCCGGTATCTCAGAACTATCATTCAACTACAGTCTGCAAATCAGACATATTGCTGTGATGCAGTTCGGTAAAATTCTTTGACAATTTTGAAAATTCGGTCATAACAAACGCTGCGCGGAAAATGTCTGATATTGGTATTTTCTAGTTCAGGATAATCGTATCTATCGATTTGATGCGGTTTTGGCCGTATTGCTATGAGACAAAAATTTTGGTCGTGGGCTCTCGTACTAATAGGGGTCGATGATGTATGCATCGGTAAAATATCATGTTAACACAATTAATTTAAAATATTGACAGTTTTTGATTTCTTGATTCAGTGATTATTTTTATAGAGCCAATGGAGCCAAAAAATAATGTTTGTCACTTAAAACTGATGCTTAACCTTTAAGCGGGCGCGCGTAGTCGATTCGACCGCGCTGATTACATTTTCGTTCATAACATTATTATTACTCGTCACATGTATTTCTAATTTCTAGTAGCCTGTCCTTATCTTATTGTTAGTGAAATAAAGTGTTTACTTTCGCTAATTATATAACCATTCCACTACAAATCGCCATTGTTTGACCCGAGGCACAGTCGTCGAAAAGACGCCGCGCGCCTGTCGTCGAAAAGGTTACGCGCGACGCTCAATGCGACATAATATTTTTCCGACCCTCACATAATATTGTCAAATAAAGCTGTTTATACTGTATTTTTTCATAAAATGAGAAGTAGAATAGTAAAGTTGAATTAATTCGAGGAATTCATACGGAAAAATAAAGAAGAGAGTCAATTGGGGCTTAAAAATAAAATGTCTGTATTTCTGGTATCATCACCTCGTAGTGCTTCAGAAATCGATACCAAATGAAAAATTAGAATGCAGTATCGTTACTTTATACAACGAGGCAAAAGGGGTGTCGATTTAATTGACAAAAAAAGTTAATGATAAAAAATAAAATTGATGAAATATATGATTTAGATGAAAACTAAATAAAATTTTTATTGTTTTATCATTAAATATCATTTATCATTGATTTTACTACATATATATTTGTATATGTATCATATAAAAGGTTTTACGTTCCTAAATTGTGTTATGATGCAAGGAATATTAGAGCTTCGTTAATTGTTTTTTTTTATTAATTTTAATTACTTGTTTTCACTAATAAGACTTTAAATACAATGTTAATATATCTATGTACAAAATCATAAATTATTATTATATTATAAGTGATTTATTTGTCTAATATATCCATGAGGTCTTTTCGGTTACGCGCGACCGCTGCCGTTATAAATGACCGCGCGCCCGCTTGAAGGTTAATTTTGTGTATGGTTTTTGCTAACATAAAAAAAAATTCTAGCTATGAAGACCTTATATTTAATGTCATGTCTACCAAGTATACATTTAATTTAAAAGTTTTATGCATTGCTTTAAATTTTTTGAGGCGCGAGGCCCCTTGTACCGCGAGGCCGTAGGCGGTGGCCCACGTCGCCCACGCCTTACGCCGCCACTGGCTCTAGTAAAGATAGTTGTAATGTTTTATTTTTACTTTGATGTCAAAATAATTATTTTAAAAAGTAAAACTTGAAAAATAATTAAGGTTTTTTCTTTTGCTCATTATAGGTTTTTAGTCAAACAATTGACTGGTGCTCGAACATTGCCTGCAAATTTTTATACAAAATTAAATGATAGCCTTGTATCAAGATTCACACTAGGATCTATTATGGAAGTTGTAGATAAGAATAGGATTTCCCAAGTAAAGGTATAGTAGAACTATTTACTAAATCAATGCCTTTTCATTTTAATGATTTAATCATGCTAATTTTATGAAGGCTCCAAATTCACACCTTTCAGTGTAATTTGTCTGTTTAATTATTTTTATTGCTCAAAATAGGCGTGTATGTGTGTATTATGTTAGAATGTGCAGTTTTTCTTCTTGGTAATGTGAGGCTTGTAATATTATTATATTCAACAAAAATATATATTATCCGTACCAATATTATACATGCAAAAGTAACTCTGTCTTTCTTTCCATCACTCTAAAACTACTGAACCAATTAGAATGAAATTTGGTACACAGATGGTCTAGACTCTAGAGCCTAGGAAAGGACATAGGCTACCTTTTTTTTAAATCAACCCCCAAAAGGTTGCATGAGGGGTTGAAACTTTTTATAATTTTACGCTTAGACGCCCAAACCGCTGCACCGATTGTAATAAAATTAGATAAAACATGGGCTACTTTTTAACGGGAAGAAAGGATTATTATGGGAAAAGGGGGAGTCAAAGTTTATATGAAAGTCTACGCGGACGGAGTTGCGGCAACAGCTAGTTTTTTTATATACCTATTATGAAAAAAAACGAGTGAACATTTTTTTCAAAGATATTCTTAATTTTTCAGGTTGCAAGTGTATGTGAAATAATAGGTAAAAGATTACATGTCAAATACTATGACAGCTCTCCAGAAGACAATGGCTTTTGGTGTCATGAAGACTCACCCTTAATACATCCAGTTGGATGGGCATTTAGAGTAGGACATCCATTGGATGCTCCTCAAAGCTACTGCCAAAGAGTGGCAGCCGGAAGACTTCAACCAAATGACTCAACGCCAGAGATGTTTTATAAATATCCAACAAATGAACCACCACTTTTTTCGGAAGGCATGAAGTTGGAAGCAATTGATCCACTCAATCTCTCTGCAGTTTGTGCAGCAACAGTAATGCAAATACTAAATGAAGGCTACATGATGATACGAATAGATTGCTATCCGGCTGATGCATCTGGAGCTGACTGGTTTTGCTATCATCAGAGATCACCATGCATATTTCCTGTTGGATTTGCTCTAGCAAATAATATACCATTAGTTCCACCAATTGGGTAAGGTATTTTAGTCATTTTTGTAGTCTTAGTTTACTGTATGAAGACTTAATTTCAAGCTTAATTTTCTGTGACTGTGTAAATTTGGGTGTTCATGACTTAGATACAGCTGAGTTTCAGCTTATGTAAAAATGCAGAATTAAAGTATTGTCAATAATATTTTATATAAAATATGACCACAGATTTTTTTGTAAATGTTATTTAATTTAATATAATAATAATTTGTAGTTTTGCAACTAAATTGCCTGTACATCTGTAAAACCCAAAAATTTATGGCAATTTGTCAATCAAACTACAAGATCTCAAGGAGAATGAAATGAAAGATCTTTATGAGTGTGTTGCAAAATTATACTTTATAAATATTAGTAGAAGAAGCTGTACTCCGAACACAATCAACATTGATTTTGACTAGTTTTAATACAGTTTTTCGACTTTTAAAAAAAAACTTTTAATAGGTTAGCTTCAACTCGGTATAATCAGCTCTCAGCGGGCTTCAAGAATTGAGCGTATACCATTTAAAAGGTCGGCGACCCACTCCAGAGTTGTCAAGCTCTGCGAATGTTCATGGGCGGCGATGTCCACTTTCCATAAGGTGTTTCGCCTGATCATTCACCCCATATGTTATAAAAAAAGCGGATGTTTTCATTCGGATTAGAGCTTCAGAACTCTCATTACTGTATGCAAAGTCAAAGTCAAAATTATCTTTATTCAACTAGACTACATAATACATATTATAGTACCACTTGAATCGTCATGGTATTACAAAACATATTTTACCACTGGTTCGGAAGGCAATTTCTACAGACGCTTTGTTTAAATTACAGGTACACGGCCGAGCAGTTCTCGTGGGAGGAGTATTTGAAAGCGACGGGCGCGCGCGCCGCAGCGAGGGGCGTGTTCGCGGCGCGCGGCCGCGTGGTGTCGCACGGGTTTGTGGCGGGCATGCGCCTCGAGTGCGCAGACCTTATGGACCCGCGTCTGGTGTGCGTAGCCACCGTGGCGCGCGTCGTTGCCGACCTCCTCAAGGTGAGACTAGTAAAGTTTTCAAAGTGTCTTTAAAGGCCGGCAACACACTCGTGACATCACGAGTGCTCATGGGCGGCGCTGATCACTTTCCATCAGGTGACGCGCCAGTTCGTTTGCCCCTTATTATATAAAAAAAAAATCAAGTAGGCTTCGGTAACAATTTTGAATCGTCGTGGTATTACAAAATATTTACGACCGAAGGCAGTTTCTAAAGAGAAGAACCGGCAAGAAACTCTAAGAATAAAAGACAAGACATGACATATGTATAATACAGTGGAGAGCATGAAGCTTAAACAACACTCTGGAGGTAGTTGCCTCGATGATGTTTCTAATAAGAACAGTTCTAATCTTCTTAATATAATTTTATACATTACATCTCACATAGTTTGTCCGCAATTGACTCGTGAACCACTGATCCCATTTTAAAATTAAATTTTGCAAACTTTGTGCAGTTTCAAACAACTTAAAAGATAGGATAGCGTACATCTCAATTTATAACATGCGTTTTAGTG